>VURO01009935.1:2660-15099 GCA_015108175.1 Pelvicachromis taeniatus
CTGTGATGTCTTTTGTGTTTTGTGCAATGTTGCCGACTGCCATTTTGTTTGTTTGTTTTTCTGTTTTTTTTTAATTATCATGCTGTCAAATAGTGTTGGAATAAATAAATAAATTCACCTTCATAAGCACTCATCATCTCTTTTTACTTGTAGTAAAATTGCTTACAGTAACTCTAACTGGGGTCATATCTATCTCTCTTGGTGTTGCTTCAATTAAAAAGTGGATGAACACAAAATACCATGTTAATTACTGTTCAACCTGTGTTACTGCATACTACATTATTGTTGAAGAACTTGTAAATAGTTTGCATTGAACTTGCATAGGATCTTGTTACTGTGGCGTGCTCTTTTTGCCTGTAAAATTCTGCTTCTAAATGTGTGTGACTGTTGAGACGACACTCTTTTTGTACATGACTGTCTTTTTATTTGAGGATATTGATTCTGTCCTTTTTCATTCGAAAGTTGAGTTTGAAGAGTTCAGACATGCCTGAAGTTTGACTTTAATAAAGCTGTACTCTGTCTCAGTGAAGCATTCCCACTGTGTGTGGCTTTATTTTATTTTATTTTTATTGTTTGGTGAGAACACAGTAAACCAGAGCAAAGCCCTTCTGGGGGCAAATTCTTACCACTCGGCAGCGGAGTTATTATGCAGTCGTGGCAAAAACAAAGTACACTGTCTTTCAGTTGGAAGGTTTCACACAACAAAACTCGTATGAACAACAACACGTGGTGTATTACATCATGCCATTATTTTAATGTCAAAAGCTAGAATCCAAAAGGAGTGTGTAATCATGTTGTGTATGAGTTTATCAGTCTCTCACAGTGTTATGGAGGAATTTGGCCCACTCCGTACAATTTCAGTCATTTTAATTGGGTTAATGTTTGCTTGTTATGTTGTAGCTTCTGTGCTTTGGATCATTGTCCTGTTTCATGACCCAATTTCAGCCAAGCTTTATTTATGACCTCACATTAGACCCTAGAGTACTTTGGTACACAGAGGTTTATGGTTGACTCCGTGACTGCTAAACAAGCACCAATCGTCACCCCTCCACCACCATGCTTGACATAAGGTGTTTCTCCAAAGGTGCTGCTGTGTTCAGACATCTCCACTTTGGTCTAATTTTCAACTTCCTCTTGGCAGCACATACTGTTACGAATTTTAACATTTTCCATGCTAACTGAGGAATAGTTCTTACTGGTGTATAGCTATTTGCTACTCTGATTGTTTAAAGAGCGTTGCATAACATGACTCGTTCACCCAAGCACATTTTTCTATGCTCTTTCTATGTAACCTTCTGAGTTGTAGGAGACCTGCTCTACCACTTGACCTACAGCCACCCCTATACATAGAGAGTGAAAAGAGGTGAGTGAAGAAGAACGATGTATCATAGGAAGTCCCAGCAGCCTAGGGTTGAGGGTCACCTGATCCAGCCTTAACTATATGCTTTTTCAAGAAGGGAAAGTTAAAGGCTAGTCACAAAAGTAGAGAGGGGTCTGTCTTCTGAATTCAACTGGGATCTGGTTCCATGGAAGATGGACCTGAATGCAGAAGGCTCTGCCTCCCATTCTACAGTACTTTAAAATATCTGAGGAACCACAACTAAGCCTGAGAGTCTGAGAGCGAAGAGCTGCACTGGAATAATATGGAACCATATTGTGCCACATATTGTTCATCTAAGGTTGTGTTTACTTGATATGAAAACCCAGACTGGAGATTTTGTAAGGGGCAGATTTAAGTAATTCACAATGGATTATAATCAATTACAACTCAAACACTTTGTTGATTCTCAGTTATATACATATTTAAAGTCTCAATCAATCCTCATCAGCCTGGTTTAACCAAAGTGACATTTTCTTAGCATTTTTATTTTGTTTTGTAAGCACACAGTATTGTTTTCATATTTCCCAAAAGTCTACTTTTTATATTTATTTAGGTTAAACAGGGTGGCTGTAGCTCAGGGGGTAGAGCGGGTCACCTCCTCACCAGAAGGTCGGTGGTTCGATCCAAGGCTCCTCCAGGCTACATGCCAAAATATCCTTGGGCAAGATACCAACCCCACTGGTGGCACCAGTGTCTGGCAGCCTCGCCTCTGTCAGTGCGCCCCAGGGCAGCTGTGGCTACAATGTAGCTGATTGTAGTGTAAAGCGCTTTAGGGTCCTTAGGCACTAAGTAAAGTGCTATACAAATGCAGGCCAGTTACCTTTTTTTTTTATTTTTTATTTTTAAATAAAATATTTTTAGTTTACACCTAGTTTTAACTTTCTGTTTAGTTTTATTTACTTATATTAATCTTGCTCTGGAGAATTATCCGGGCATTTATTTACAGGTGTGTGTTTTAATTAACTTTACCTTCATTGGGACCGGGACAACCAAACAATGAGTGAAATGACATTTCTCCTATATAAAACATATTAATATATTTTTTGTTTTTACCGCACGTTGACGACAGAACGCATAAAAATCATAGAAATATAAACTGGGAAGCTTTGAATGAATGAGTATTTAATAAGTGGTGCTAAACTTATGCAAAAAGTGAACTATTTTACGAAGACGCAGCAGTTAAAAAACAAACATTTAGGCAATGAATCCTGTAGGTGGCCATCTGTAACGTGACGTGGCTTCTTGCATCCATTTGTCAAGCAGAAAAAGTGACGTACGACAACTTCCGGTTTACAAAACATTAAGCAAATGTTTTGCAGACCTGTTTCTATATATATCAGCAAAAAATGTTGCTCACACCCATGATGCCCCGAAATCATGTCAGCACATTTTTTTGGGATTGCATATGCAGACCGAATCTGTGCACTAAGGTGTAGGTCTGTTAGGTTATGTTGTGGTTTTGTTTGTTTGTTTTTGTTTTGTTTGTTTGTGATTCTGGGTTTGGGGTAGTGATGGGATATTTGGCTCTTTTCAGAGAGACAGTTCTTGTGGCACAGCTCCCAAAGAAGAGCTGGCTCTCTTTGCTTCCAAATGGCTCTTAATTTATTATTACCTGTTACCTCATATTTTAGTTTTACTTGACAAATATGAATGCTTTGTGTGTTAATAAATCCTTTTGCATTTAGTGTTTTTATGAGAAGCCTTATAATTTCCTAATTTTGTGTATTTATTCTGTTACAAAAGCAGGCATTCTTACTTTGGTTTAATATTTGAATCAATCTTTTTAAATTCCACACAAAAATAAAACACAGGACAGAACCAAACTCAGTAGCCAAACAGTTTGTCCTCAGTGCAAGTTGACATTCAGAAAAATCAAATAGCTCAGCTTGGATGGGCTGATGCGGTTTCTCCTCTTAGTTAGTATCTACTTCTTCTTAAACTGCTGCCAGATGTTGTTTCATTTACGGGTGTCAGTCATATTTATGTGTTTTTGCCAGGCACTCGCACTCTCCTCCTTACCGCTGACTGTCATCTCACGCTCTGACTAAGGGGTAGTGATGTGCGGAGCGATTCTGAAATATCTATACTTCCATTACCAGCGTTGGGGGGCGCCAGAGGGAGTGTTCGCTCAGGGCACCAAAAAGGCTAGGACTGCACTGACTACAACTGAACTTGCGCATCATTTATCATCCCTTTTTAAAAAAAAATATTTTTTTTAAGGCTTTTATTTTGAAAACTCACAACAGACGCGCGCGCTGTGTCCGCTAGCTTCACACGGCGCTCCTCCTCATCCTCCTCCTCCGTGACATCCCTGTTTCTCTCAAGTCCAAGAATGCGCGACTTCCACCTTCGGTAGACACAGAAGAGTTAGAGACCTGCTTTATGTTACAAGAAGATGGAAGTATGAGGACAAAGAGATAAAGAACAGCTTCGGGTATAAGGTCAGTAACGTTAATTTTGTTAATTTGCTTGCCAACGCGGAAATCAGCCAGATGTCTATGGTGACAGATGTTGCTAGCTTAGCTTAGCTTAGTCTGCTAACGTATACTTTTGTACAGATCACTTAAATAAAGCTAATTTTTTATTTAATTGTCCTATGTACCGACGGCACTCATTATAATTTAAAGCGTTTGTGTTATATGCGGTCAAATGGGAGCTCTCTAATATGTAGAGCATCTGGAAGTAGAAGGCACAGATGCAGCTTGTTGGCCTTTATGTCAGATTTTAGACGGGGGTCAGTGTAAATACTGATGTAAACTTCCTTTTTTATCTTTACTTGCATTAAACAAGGAGGAATTTTTTGTGTACTTTTTTGTATAATAAGCTCAAACAAGGCGCATTTGACATAATTTTGCCTGTGATTTCAAATGAATGGTGCACTCATGTATTTATTAAGATTACAAGATTATTTTCTCCTTCTTTAGACCAAGACCAGATGTTAAGTGTCAAGATCATTTTACATACAACCCATTTTTATCGACTCCCTTAAGATAGAGTTGGTTTTAATTTAGTATAAATCCAGTTACTTAGCTTTTAAGAGCAGGTTATTGTGCACACAAGTTACACAACGATTTTTATCTTGTACAAACAAGTTATTCATCTCTTCGAGCAAGTGATTATCTTAAGCAAACAAGTAATAAGATAAAAAAAAATCACATTACAGGACATTAGTGGGCTCCATATATTTACTGTAGTACAGTGTTTATATTCGCTGATTCTCTGTATATAGGATGTGTAAATAATGTAAGTGGCTTTGCTTTAATGGTGATTATTTTGAGAAACTCTGAATTGTTACCTTTAATGTGATGTTTCATGCACTGATTTTGGTAAACGGGGTTATCTTTTAACTTAATTTTAAACGACGGGTGGTTGTCTTTACTCCCAGTTAAGTTAAAAGATGGTGGAGTGAAGATGTTTGCTGTTGACTGACGTCCACTCCGAGAAACAACATGAAGAGGAGGCTGCTGCGTGGTTTCCTGTCGGAAATTTCTATCCGGCTGGCGCTGTTGGTGGTGTTCCTGTAAGTTATCCCTGGGACAGACTCTACATCTGAATGCATTGTTTTGTTTTATTGTGAGCAAACACCACCTTAACACCATTTGTGCTTTGCTTAGTGTGACGGAGCAGCTTCCTCCTTTCTACCGTGAGATCCAGGCAGAGGAGATGTGGCTGTATAAATTCCATCGCGTGGAGAGGGACCATGTACCCACTTCTCTTATGTTTGTGAGTATATCTGTTTGATAAACTCAAATACAGTATGTCACAAAAGTGAGTACACCTCTCACATTTTTTTACATTTTTGAAGATGAAGATGTGACACTTTGATACTATGTAAAGTAGTCAGTGCACAGCTTGTATAACAGTGTAAATTTGCTATCACCTAAAAATAACTCAACTCAACATACAGCCTTTAATGTCTAAACCGCTGGCAACAAAAATGAGTACACCCCTAAGTGAAAATGTCCAAACTGTGCCCAAAGTGTCAATATTTTGTGTGGCCATCATTATTTTCCAACACTGCCTTAACTCTGTTGGGCATGAAGTTTACTACAGCGTCACAGAGTGCCACGGGAATCCTCTTCCACTCCTCCATGATGACATCATGGAGCTGGTGGATGTTAGAGACCTTGTGCTCCTCCACCTTCCATTTGAGGATGGCCCACAGATGCTCAATAGGGTTAAAGTCTGGAGACATGCTTGGCCAGTCAAGTACCTTTACCCTCAGTTTATTTAGCCAAGACATTGGTCTTTTTGGAGGTGTGTTTGGGATTGTTATCATGTTGGAATACTTTCCTGTGGCCCAGTTTCTGAAAGGAGGCGCTCATGCTCTGCTTCAGTATGTCACAGTACATGTTGGCATCTATGGTTCCCTCAACTAACTGTAGCTCCCCAGTGCCAGCAGCACTCGTGCAGCCCCAAACAATGTCATCCCACCACCATGCTTGAGTGTGGGCAAGACACTTGTTGTGCATTATTTTCAGACGATGCTTCCTTCTGGGACGACAGCTATTTGATGCAGTATGGTCTGAGTACTGACAGGATGACCCTCCCCGCCTTCAATCTCTGCAGCACTGCCGGCAGCACTCACACATCTATTTTCAAAAGACAACCTCTGGTTATGACGCTGAGCATGTGCACTCAACTTCTTTGGTCAACCATGGCGAGATTTCTGAGGGGAACCTGTCCTGTTAAACTGCTGTATGGTCTTGGTGCTGCAGCTTGGTTTCAGTGTGTTGGCAATATTCTTATAGAATAGGCCGCCTTTATGTAGAGTAACAATTCTTTTTTTTTCAGCTCCTCAGAGAAATCTTTGCCATGATGTATCGTGTTAAACTTCAGTGACCAGTGTGAGAGCAATAATACCAAATTCAACACAGTTGTTCTCCACTTCCACCTGAGATTTTGTAACACTAACGAGTCACATAACACCAGGGAGGGAAAATGCCTAATTGGGCACAATTTGGACATTTTCATTTAGGGTTGTACTCACTTTTGTTGCCAGCAGTTTAGGAAATAATGGCTGTGTGTTGAGCTATTTAGAGGTGACAGTAAATTTACACTGTTATTCAAGCTGTACACTGACTACTTTACATTGTATCAAAGTGTCATATCTTCAATGTTGTTCCATGAAAATCCCTTGGGTCTTTTTTTTTTTGCTTTATTGGTACAGGTTATCGTTCTGCTGTTTTGTAGGATCATTGTGAAGTTTCTTTTTAGGACCTTAACCCCCATGAGTTCATATGTCTGTGCTAAAAAATATTCATAACATATCATAACTCTGATTTTTATTCGCTTTCAAATTGAACCACATGATAGTTAATTTACATATTAAATGAACATCCTGTTCTAGTTTTGATATGTTTTGATGCACATCAAGAACATAGCTGTAACACACATGTAGATATGTTATCGTGTAAATCTTTTGTTTACAGTTGTTGTTTGTTCTGAGGACATTAAGTTAATATTTACTGATTGTGACTGAGCACTTACTGTAAAAAGGGAAATCATTGTAAACAAGTACAACACATGGGAAAAAATCGTAAAGTCCCTCTGTGTCCTCCAGAGAGGAACTCTGAGAAGTTTGATAAACTGCCTCAAAAATTTTAGAGGTGTGGAGTTGGGAAGAAATAAGTTTACCAGACCTCTGCAGTCCACTCCTGATGACTGCTGCGATGTAAGAGATCCAGAGTACGACTGCATACATCAGTTGTACTCTCGACTTGACTTTTCCTTTTTTTTTTTTATTAAATTTTTAACTTAAGCTGTACTGCACAACGGGGAATTTGATGTGTCCAATAACATGATTTTAAAAATGTTCTAAAAGGCTCCAGCAGCAAAAAACAAAATAAAACAGTGGAGAAATACAGTCCCATGTTTTTAAATTCTACCAGTAACCATATTGATCAGTTTTAAGTAAATCACTCACCATACAGGTGTTAAAGGGGTAAACTTTCCATAGAGGCTGCAAATGTGCTTTTCACTGCTTTAAAGTTTGACATTTTAATATTGAAGTCTGTGGAGAGTTTGGTGTGTGTGCGTCCAGCCTCAGATGGAGAGGTTTTACAATTATTGACTGTTATTCTCTCCTCTTTTGTTGGTCTGTTACAGAGTGTGGCATTTTGCACCCCGCTGATTGTAATCCTGGCTTTCACCTTCCTGAATAAGTCGGAGCGTGGCGATCTGAAGGAAGCCTCACTGGGTAAGAAACTCGTGCAGAAGAGCTTTTTGGTTTGTCGCATTTCAATGTGTGGGCTTTTTTTTTTGAGTTTTCATGATTCAGTTTTGTTTCCCCCTGTCGTCCAGCTGTGACTCTGACTCTGGTTCTGAACGGGGTTTTCACCAATGTCATCAAACTTGTAGTTGGCAGGTAAGCAGGTTACCTCACATGGCACATTCAACTTTAACCAGACGCTCCAGATTTGTCCTCCATGTTCATTCTGTGTCACATCCTCAGGCCACGACCAGACTTCTTCTACCGCTGTTTCCCAGATGGTCAGATGAATCTGGAGCTGCGATGTAGTGGTGACCCAGATGTCATCATGGAAGGCAGAAAGAGCTTTCCCAGCGGGCATTCTTCCTGTAAGACGCTGTTATGGTCAATTATGGCTGCAGAGCTGGTACATTTTCATCAGCAGGCAACGAGAAAAGTAAATGGAGGCACAGAGTGAGGCAGGATGGCGTATATCTCAATGCACATGTATCCAAGTGTATAATAGCCTTTAGGCTCTTATTCATTGTTAGAGTCATGCTTGAGTTATAGTACTGCCTTAAATCTATGAACATAAAAACTTCTCAGAAATGCAACAACATGTCTCAGTGAGGTAGACTTCGCTCTGCCTTTTGTTTCAATAAAAGTAACTGTATGAGTTTTTCAGCCTCTTGATAGCAGAACAGTCCAGGCCACATTATTAACTGGTGGGGATTCGGCGCAGTGCTATAATTTCAGCTCTGATTTCCTATCTTGTTGCATAAAACTTCCCCTGGCTCTTATTCATCCCTTACGGTTCTTTCTCCTTGGTTGCAGTTGCCTTTGCAGGTTTGGGCTTCACAGCGCTGTACATCGCAGGAAAGCTGCGCTGCTTCACTGCAGCAGGCCAAGGCCGAGCATGGCGGCTGTGTGCCTTCCTCATCCCTTTACTCATTGCAGCTGTGATCGCCCTCTCCAGAACCTGCGACTACAAACACCACTGGCAAGGTCGGTTAAATGGGCTTGGTCTGAACACTGCAAAATATGTAGTTGGCTTTTTTAGCTGGCAGATTTTGGGTACAATTTTAAAGACAAATCACAATAGTCATTAAAGACAATAGTCAACACTTTTTCTTCATGTTTATGCCCTGTCCATCATAAATTCTTGCTTATAATTTGTTACATGTTACATGTTACATGTATTTGCTTTTGCGTTTTGCCATTATCCGCTAATGGAGAAACCTTGGTGAACAGTGGTGAACCTTTCCAGGAGTGGCCAGGATACCAAAATTACTCCAAGACTACATCAGTCACTCATTGAAGAAGGTCACAAAAGAACCCAGAAAATAAATCTAAAAAATTGCTGGCAAGGAGAAAACCACTGCTGACCAAAAAGAGCACAAAGTCTTGTCTCACATTGGTCAAAAATGCTTCTTAATTATCCCCAAGATTTTGGTGAAAATATTCTGTGAACTGATGAGACAAAAAGTGAATTTTTGGAATTTTTGAGTCCCATTAAATGTTGAATAAAACTGACAAAGCATTTCATAAAAAGTATATCATAGCACCAGTTAAACATGGTGATGGTAGTTGTAGTTGCTTCAATGACTTGCTGCGACTGATGGAAGCATGAATTCTGCTCTCTACCAGAAAATGTAAAAAAAAAACCCCGAAGGTTTTGGAAACCTACTCAGACTCTGGATGTAAATCTGATTCAGATCTGTGGCATGACCTTAAACGGGCTCTTCATCATTGAAAACCCTCCAATGTGACTTAATTATAATTCTGCAAAGGAGAGTGGGGCACATCACCTCCACAGCAATGTGAAAGACTCACATTGCTGTAAGAGAATTTCCATCAGAATAAATAGGCCAATCAATTGACAGTTATCAAACATGCTTGATTGCAGTTCTTGC
The DNA here is from genome assembly GCA_015108175.1 of Pelvicachromis taeniatus. Lineage (NCBI taxonomy): Eukaryota > Metazoa > Chordata > Actinopteri > Cichliformes > Cichlidae > Pelvicachromis > Pelvicachromis taeniatus. The sequence continues at coordinate 12,145 of VURO01009935.1, forward strand.
TGTGAAGGGTGGCACTTTAGGTTTACGGGCAATGACTTTTTCACACAGGGCCAGGTAGGTTTGGATATCTTTTCACATTTGCATGATGATTTAAAAAAACAAACAAAAAAAAAACACGAAAAAACCCCCAACCCATAAATAGTGTATAATAGTGCATAATGTAAATAAGGAACAAATTCAGTAAAAGTTCTTATCTGTGTTGTTATGTGTCTTCTTTATGCAGATGTGCTGGTGGGGTCTCTGCTGGGTCTCGCCTTCGCCTGGCTGTGCTACAGGCAACACTACCCTCCCCTTCGGGACCCAGACTGCCACAGACCTCTGCGTCACAGAGAGACTGTTCCCGCTGCACAGGAGCGCAAGCTGGCCAACTCCACCTACATCCTACCCATGTAGAAAAGCTGTAACTGCATTTTCCTCTTTATTGGTGTCATTTAAACTGACTTGCACAGTAATTCATGTAATACTGGTTTTCACATTTTTAGGTCTGGGCAGCCTATTGGTATTTATGTTGATCATTAATCATTGTAAATGTATTCTCTGGGGTTTCTTTTTGTAGAGGGACACATTTGTTTGTTTGTTTCTTCTCTGTAATGAAATTGCATCATTTACAGATTCAAATTTCTCCTGCACTGCTTCTGAAACCCTTGACAGCTACACTAGCACATCAGCAGGTGTGTTTCTAGTCCTGTCATTACCCAGCAAACATGGTCGAAACTCCGATGTTATCTCCCAGGTCAAAACACGTCGCAGTACGACTGCAAAACCGCAGACATACGGATGTCAGTGTCATTTCCACGTAGAATAGAGGCGAGGTCAGACAGCCTCTTGCAAAGTGAGGAATAATAAATCAGATTACTGCAAAACTACTTTAATGTTTTTACAGTTTTCTGTGTCTAAACTTTTATTTTAATAACTTTTACAATGATCCCCTCCCTGTCTTCGATGTCAGTGTCATAGACTCAGGAACGCTCAGGAAAAGGAAGAGGTCATACTTAAAATGAGGTGTTTTTTTATTTTTTCTCCTGATTGTCCGGACACTTTTAATTCTCATCAATAAGGAGATAGTGGGGAAAAAAATTCTTTAACACAAGCTTTCTCTTACCAGAAAGTCCAATAATGATGTCGGTTAAGCTCATATATTTTTCCAACTGTGACTTGATGTTGTGAAAATACCAGTGTCGAAATGTTTGCTGGGTACAGATGGGATATCTCATTATCATGATGCTGTTCTCCACGTGGCCCAGCTCTGCACACTCTGTGTATTGTGCCTATAGATCACATGCTTTACTCCCAACAGCTGAGCAGGTTATCTACACAGCCACTGTACTAACAGCCCACTGCTCATCATTCTCTGGCTCAGCTGCTGTAAACGAGTTTCTCATATGAGAGTCACTTTGTGATTGTTTTGTAAACTTGCAACTTTGTAAAGAAGCAGGGTTGAGGCTTAAAGGGAAGCTAACTTAGGTTCATTTCTGTGCATAGACGCCTCCTCTGGTGAGAAGAATCGAAGCTCAATGCCTGAGAATTTTTCACCATCTGTTTCGGTCTTTGTGGTTTTGGAGCTGGCTTAGACTAAAACAAACACTGGGAGCAAACATGAGCTGTCATGTTAGGGATCAAAGTCCTTGACTGTCCTGTCTGTTCACAGATCAAAATAGCACAAACACACCTAGTAAAACCTCAGAGAAGCATGTTGTGACATGATGATACAGACAGTAAGACGTGATTAAATGATCCAGTGTAAGGGAACCTTTGAGCTTAGACACTTCTGACCACCAGACCGTCTCTCTCTTGGGTTTTATGGGTAAAATTGCATCTGTCGTGATGCCTGTTATAGCATATCACAACACGAAGATACTTTGTGATAGAATTTTGTTCTGAATGAATTGGGTAAAGACACAGGATTGTCTTTGTTATACCTGCAAATTAAGAATGTGAAATTAACTTTATGCTGCCATAAAGTGCAGTGGCAGCAACAGCCTTTCAGTTTAAACTAAGCCTGGCTTGATGTTGGCTGGTCCCGTGATTAAATCATAGCTAACAAAGACTTAAATATTACTTTGACTTTCCCGTCTTTTCTGTGGCGCTTTGCCGATGTAAAACTTTAAAATAAGTCACCACTTTATAGGTAAAACATTCTTAAACTGCTGAGCACTGTTGTTTAAACAAAAGTGCAATTAACAGGGGCTATTTTCAGCTGCGGATGAATACACATATAACATTCCAGTAGTTTTTGGACAGCAGTGAAGCTCTGTGGCACAGAGGAAAATAGTATTAGTTTTGGTTTTGAACATATATGGGGTTTAGTGATTAAAAGTGAAGTATATAGCACCTCCAATTATTCTGTTAAATGAACTTTCATGAGTGCAAACAGCAAAGACATTGTCAACCAAGCACTCCTCTTGCATTTAAAGCCAGGTTAATGGATCAAAACACATTGATCACACTTATTTATTTTTATTTTATTGAATGCTTTAAATCTTTCTGTCTTCCTATAATATATGTTCAATGTTTCCATGTATTGATTTTTTTTTTTTTAACGACTTCTCTGTAAAAAGTCCTCCACGATATTAACATCCTGATGTAGCAGTGCTGCTTTACGCTTCTCACAGTTTTTCCAGTGCCTGCTTTGCTTTAAATGATAAAATCATCTCTAGTGTAATAGGACAGCTCAACCAATCACGTTATTCCAAGTCACCATAACTGTAAAGCGAGTTAAACGAGTCTTCTCAGGCTTAACTGTAGATGGGGTACTGTAGGTACTGTTTTAACCTCTCCAGGCGATGGTGCTACCCTCCCAGTGCTCCTGCTGGTCAGGTTTTTCTCTCCAGCATGTAAACTCATCGATCATAATCTCAGACATTTAATGCTACAATTTTTTTTTTTTTATTTCAGGCGTATTTTGAGTTTTTATTTATTTAAAGTATTTTTTTTTTTTTTTCGGTTTGTGTGTTG
>VURO01009938.1:2633-16995 GCA_015108175.1 Pelvicachromis taeniatus
ATTTTAACATTGGCCCAGTTTGTAGCACATTTTGGATAATTTTCAATATCCTTTTAAAAATATTTACGGACACAATTATGTTTTTATATGAACTCCCTGATGCTTTTGTAATTTCCGTTCTGTCAGGAACATCTTTCTTGCATTTTGGAAAAATGCTTTACCACCTTTTCTGAGCTTTTCATGACAATTGATCAAGTTAAATGGTATGCTTAACTTAGTCTTTGGAACCAATCTGAAGTCTTAAAAGTAAAGTAATTAGGGTAGAAAGGGCCTCAGGAGTTTGAGGGGAAAAAAGAAGAAAGATAATGCCTGTACTTACTTATAATCCAACAGCCTATTTGTTTTTGCATATTGTCTCATTAAAATTATTCCAAATTAGCTGCTAGCTGTTCATGTTTGCACAGTCTCCATGGATGTGCAGACGGCTTCCACTGGATTAATTTGATGTCGAGGGAAACTGAATCTTCTGCAGATTCTTATGTTCAATCATTGAGGAGCATGTTGAATATTTTACTCTTCACATTACGCTTTCATGTTAATTCTGCATGAAGTATATTTTGAAGTGGCCGTCTCAACTGATGTATTTATAACTAAATACTAGGTTTAATCTGTAGTCATTTCTTTTGAATTGCTACCTGCTATTTAACACATATTATGCGAGTCACCCTTGGTATGCTCATGTTTCAGGTCTGCTTTTAAAAATACTGTTCCATATCTGCACAAATCAACAGGTAAATTTACTAAGGTATAAAAACCTTGTAGATTTGTGTTTCATATTATCTCTCAAGTACTTATTGAAAGAAGCTTCTTTAGGTCGGACTGGAGGAAAATAAAGGCCTGAAAGCTTGAGGGTCCATGTGAGGTAGTGTGGAGCAAGTGGTAAAGAAAAGTAAAAAACTTTTTTGCATTGCTAGCTCCTGCTGGCCTGGAACCACCACTGCCACCATTTGTGAGGTAATGTAGAGCAAGTGATAAGGAAAGTGATAATTAGATGACATCAGCAGACTGGTGAAGTTTTTTTCTAAGTGTACTTTATATCCTGGCATCTCCATTCTACCATCTAAAACAACCCCAGTTGTCAAAATCTCACCTGTTTTATACAGAATTGTACACACCTGAACGTTATTAGCCTCTACCATTAAGAAATGGGTTAGATCAAAGAGTACAATCTAAACAAAGCAACAGGAATAAAACAAATGGTTTGAAAACCACTGTACCCAGTGATGTGGTTAATGACTTCATGACCCTATATAAACAGTATAGGTCTATGGGAGGGTTGGCCCCTCCCATAGACCTGTTTTGGATATAGGACCTGAATAAAGGGACAAACAAAGGTAGGTACAACCAAAGCAGCATAAGCAAACATAATGTACCTGTCAGTAGAAGAACATTCAAATCACCTGATGGTTCAGTGGTATTTGTTTCATAAGCATATACATGGATATAAACTGTAACATAATGCTACCACAAACAAACCCGGGCAACAAACTAAAGCATTTTGGCCAACTGAAAAATAACATGGGATAAATTATCAATATGTTTAAGGGACAAGTGGTAAATGAGTATAAACCTAAACACGTTGTCACAGTCCTGCAGAGTACCTGCTATGTTGTTCCTAGGACTAGACTCTTTTGGACAGAGATCTTCAATGTCATTATTAGGACCTGCTTGGAGTCACTCTCCCAGTTTGAGTTTTGATCTTTTTTTGTATAGATTGATAGGAACACTGCATCCTCTGCATCTTCATTATTAGTTCTGCAGATGTAAGGTGTTTTCCATTGAAGAACCTTTGCTGCTTCTGGGCTACAATTTAAAGTGTAAAAAAAAGTGAAATGTGGTGTTTGCCATAGCCCACATTCAATAGCACTTAATAGTTTAGTATATAGTGCAAGAGTTCTGTGTTTTGAAAAAGAATCCCTGCAGATTCGTATAAGTCTGTGAACAGTTTTGTGACAGCTATTAACCACCCAGTTATACTGTATGTGATGCTCTTCACTGATACGGGGCCAGCTAGTTTCAAGGGATAGCTGCTTTGTCAGTCTGTATCTAGGGCAGGCCATTATCAGGACACCAGAGACACAAACAACTCTCCAGTTCTATTTGTCTTTCTTTTTTATCCCTGATAACTATCAAGCTACTTACAGGAGGGGAACCACAGAGAGAGGTGTAGCTAAATTTGAAACATATTTTTAAACTCTTTTTGCTGAACTAAAACATACACCGGAAAGCTCAAATACTACAACTAACCCTTACATAATTTGTTCATGTAGTCTTGGCAGAGCCAAAACACCTCAGAACCACCAAAGAATTACGTTAAAGACCTTTGAAGGTGCCCTGTGGTATCTAGCAGTAAGATGTTACAGCACGTCCTTTAGCTCCTTTTGTAACAGAGCTCAAAAAACCAATCAAGTTGTCACTACAGGTCTCCAGTACCCTGTCTCCAATTCATGCCTGTCCCAACCACAGATAGTTGCCTCTCGCTTCTGACTAGAAGTACCCTCCATATCTTTTGGCTGTGTTTTGGTGAGTGTACTGTACAATATTACATGTCTAACACTGCATAAAGTTTTAAAAATATCTGGATAAATGAATAAAAAAAAGACTAGATTAATAATTGTAGCTGTAAAATATAATTAAGGCGACTGGTAAATAGTTTAACCTTTGATCTCCTTCAAGTATTTGTTCATGCTCAAGTAGTTCCACTGGAAAGGAACTGAAAGGTACCCTTGTGAGAAGCTGAACCAGTGAGACACAGCATTACCCCTGATCTCTGAGCAGATTATTCTGTTGACTAAAGACTGAAGGTGGATTTCTAATTAGTGCAAGGCCTCAGTATAGTGTCAGACCTCACCTAATGTGTTGATTTTGTGTTAATGTTTGCTGATTCAGGTGTCAGTGCTTTACACTATAGAGGTTCCCGGACACAAGCGCAGATGAAGTAATAAAAGTTTAGGCAGTTTATTGAATAACAGATGAAACGGGGATGATTGAGTTTCCAAGAAAGGTTATAGCAAGGTAGGCAGGTGTCTCCAGTCACCTGTTTGGCCTCAAGGGTACTGGTTCTTTCTACATTCTGCGTACATGTGCGGGAGTCACAGAGTTATCTGGCCGAAGAAGAGTTGGATGTATTGCTCAGCCATTGGATGGATGTCTCAGCATTCCTCTTTCCACACTTATTGAGTGCAGCCATATCCCAGATGACAGGTCGGAGATGCCTACTCCTGATGTAATCAAACGCCACTCTCAACTGTAACTCATGTCATCCCTGAATGTGATCCAAATGCATAAGGCCTCTCAACTCCCAAACCCTGTCACACTTTCATCCTCTGGACAGTCTGTTTCAGAACTCTGATAATCATTCACTTGGCATCAAAATATTTGAAAGAACAGAGAATGACAATGAAGTTGCCCCATCTATTGAGGACTAATGGTTTATTCAGTTGATGGATAATGAGATGTTCATAGACAATGCTAACAGCTGGGTCGCTCCCTTCCCTTTTGCATGCCAAGACCACGGCTGCCTAATAACAGAGAACAAGCTCTGACTTGTTTCACCAGTCTATGCCAAACTCTAGAAAGCGAGCCTGAGATGAGGAGACATTTTCTGGCTTTCATGCAGTGTCTTTGATCGAGATCATGCTGAATCCGCTCCAGCACTCAACGATGGAGATGAATGCTGTTACCTTCCCAGTTTTGGCGTCTATCATCCACGCAAGCCTGGCCAGATCCAAATAGTGTTTGATTTAATTGCTCCTTATCTTGGCATCTTCTTGAACAATGACATCACAAAGGAATTTGTGGAATATTGTATGAGAGTCCATGTGTTTGGCAGCCACCCCTCTCCGGCTGTTGCTGCTTATGGGCTCCAGAGAGCAGCTTTACATGGAGAGAGTGACTTTGGGGAAGAGGCAAAGCAGTCCATACACAACTTCTACGTTGACGATGCACTCAAAGATTCACCTCCTTTGCAGTCTTGGATTAAGTTGGGACCTTGTGAATGACACTTTTCCATTCCGTGTTGCCAGGAGCGAGAAGATATTCACAAAGGCCATTACTGATGTGGAAGGGAAATGTCATGTTGGTTTCATAATGGGGAAAGCCAAGTTAGCCGCCATGTCATTTCACGCTATTCCCAGGCTTGAATTAGGTGCTGCTGTTCTGGTAGCGGAAATTGCTGAGCTGATTGTGAAAGAGAAACATTTTTATTGACTGCTTGAAGTTCTACACTGACAGCAAGGTGGTGCTGTCAGTATAGTTTATAATGAAAGCAGGCGATTTTATGTGTACGTTAGCAACGGAGTGGTACGGATAAGGAAGTTCTCATGCCCTGAACCGTGGCAATATGTCCACACTGATGAAAACCCTGCAGATGTTGCCACCAGGTCAGCGTGTCCAGCTTATCTCTCAAGCACTAACTGGCTTACAGGTCCGGATTTCCTGAGACATCCTGTGGACATAAACTCAGGTAAAGGGACATCCTATGACCTCATTGATCCAGACTGATGCAGAAGTCAGAAGCCACAGCACTACTGTTGCACACTCTCATAGGAGTATTTGGAAGATTCTCCATGTGGCAACCCCTTTGTCAGAGCTGTGGCCTCCCTAAACCATGTCGTTTAGGGAGACACCTTCTCAGTCCTTCAAGTCTGAGAAGGATGGCAATGGGCAAGATTGCAAAGGTTGGCATCACTGTTTGAAGCCTCACAAAACCACTGTCAAATACATTGTCAAAAGCAAAGCATACCATCATTGGATGTGTACAAAGGGAGACATACCAAGTCGAAATGTCCTGTTTGGAGAAAGGCAAACAGTCCCCCGAGGAAGCTAAGCCCAATTCCAGCATGCATGAGTCGAGACAAAGGAGAAACACCCTCTCATCATTCCTGGACGCAGTCATGCTGCTACGCTACTTGTAAACTACTACCATGAGAGAAATCAGTGGCCCGTGGCTCTCATCACTAAGGCGTACCCAGACAGCGATGGAAAAGTCGGGAAGCTTGAGCTGAAGGTCACCAAAAGAGGGACTGTTAAGACTTTCTTTAGGCCAGTAACTGAAGTAGTGGTACTTTGTCTACTTAATCATCTACCATGGACAGTCAATGTGTTGTTTTCTTTAGTCGACTGTACTGCTGAGAAATTGGTAGTGGCATTGTGTTCAATACCAGGCGGAGAGTGTAATGTTATGTGCAAGTTGAGCATTTTAACATATCTTAGTGGCTAGCTTGGAGACTGTGATCAGATGACTTTTTCTGTGACTTGGGTTGCATTCCTTCCTATTGGATATTTAGGGTCACATGAGTGGGGTAGTGCAGGAAACCATTTTAGTATTGGGAATTGCACAATGAGGTGTACCAAAAGTCTCTGTTTAAACCTTCAGCATCCATCTGTGTTGTGCCATGGAGAAGCTTTGTTTTTTCACAAGTTCTGGGACGTGCTGTAAGAATGTACATTGGTGAAGACAAACAAGTAAACAGCCCTCAACTTTACTTTCACGTCTGAGTCACCATTCAACGCTTTCAGTGTCTACTGCATATGTTTAGCTATTTGTCACTTTGTGTAGAGCCACGCACACAGAGGACAGAATACACACCATTTCAGATTATACAGTTACATATATTCCCTAGTTGAGATAATTAAGTTTAGTTAAATTTATTGCAGCACAGAGGCTGAAAGACAAAAATTGGGTAATATATTATAGTAAATTTACATTGCTAAATTTATCTATATCCCAGTTCTTTCACTTTCCACTTCCACTGCTGCCACCCTAGTGTAAGGCTAGCACTTCAGATGGCTCCAGACCATTTGTTTGAATAATGGATAGGAAAGGAAAGATGGCCACAAGTCGATGAGTAGTGCTGAAATGACAATAAAAACAGGTTCTGTTTTTTAGGAAAAATATTTTAAATACATTTTAACTTTTATATTAATTAATAGCTTTCAAATAAAATGAATGAGAGAGAATTTCAGAGGTGTGTAGGGGTGTGCTCCGCTTACACAAACGTGCATCTTGTTCCCTTAATCAAAAATTAAGGGAAAGCTACATTTGAAACCCTTAAAGACACTCACATGTGTGTATAGTAATAACATATGCAAGACCTAACATGGAACACAAGGGTGAATGCTGTTGAATGACATTAATCATATCGGTGAATTCCTCATTTTATTCATTATTTTACAGTAAATTACCAAGACCGTTTATTAGACTTACAAAAGTCCTATTTTAGTACTACAATCAGAATATTACACATTTAAAGTGATGGGCAGTGCCCCAGTTCTTCCTGCAGTTAGTAAAGAAACAATAAAGCGTCACATGGAGATCAAAAGCATGTTGGCCTCACATCACAGTTATGAGGATGTTTCTTTGCTTCCCTTTGTATGGAATCAGTTTTATAGCTGTTGGGTCTCCAGGCATTTTTATCAACCTGTTGATTTCACTAATGAGTTTGTGAAGACTGCTTGTCTTGCATGCAGAGAGAAAGTAAGAGAAGGGCATGTAATTTTCTTTTTTATATCTAAAGACTTTGATAGAATTAAGCCTGTCTGTATAATTGAAGCATAGAAAAATGGTGAGAAAATAATTGAAATGCTTTAGGTTCACAGAGCAGTTTTGTACCATTGTGCACAATGGTAGCTTTAATCCCAAATGTATTCTTCTTATAAATATAAAAAAAATATATAAAACGTGTATTATATATGCATAAGTATATCACATTTAAGTACTTGCTCAGTAGAGCCACGAATTTTAAAAGACGCAATATTTCGAAAATTTGGGAAATGTGTGATCCATTTTTATGCACCATTAGATGATAAAGAATTGTAACCAATCTGCACCAGTTTTATGGCCATTTAGTATTTGTTAATGAGTTAGTTAATCTCATTGTGGTTAGATGAAAAAAATAAATAAAGCAATCTATTCAATAATTTTTTAGATTTTTGTCTGAACAAGTCAACCAGAGAAGAGTCACGTTGTTTTTTTCATGGTCCAATAAGCCATAAGAATACAAACAAAAACAAAATAAACAAAACAAAATAAATCAATAAGCACAAAGCAAACAAAAATTCTAACAAAAAGATTTACTAAATATATTGTAATATATATATATATATTTTTTTTAAATATTACAAAATGTGCACATAGCATTGGAATTACTTTTCTTGAAAGTAATGCAGTAGATTACCTAAATAGTGGTAAGAGAAAGTATGTTGTTAAACTACTTGGTACATTACTTTTTGCATTAATCTGCAAAAGTCACATAAATACCAGTTAACAATGTAAACCTTGGCTCCACACAACAAAACAAATCCCTGTCTTAATGAGGACATGTATACAATCTGATAACATCACTGAGTTCTTGGCTAGCTTTGCAGAAGCATGCTATCTGTGTAGAGAGGAAAGGGTCAAAGTTGTATGAAATTGCATTATAGGTATTTTTTGTCTTTTAGGTATTTTGCAGATAAACGTCCTTTTTGTGCAGTAAAAATAAATGTTCATATTATCTGTCTCCTGCACATGACAGAAAATTGTGTGATTGTAGCACAAAGAGATAACTAAAGGACTTTTGTAATGACACAATTGCAACTGTGATGCCATTACTTACTTTAGAACAGTAACGCGGTGTAAAGTTTTAAGCAAAAGGCATCATCTGACCTTTGTTTCCAACAAAACTTTTTCTTGAACTAAACTTTATGTAGTGTATGACACAAAGGGAGACAAAGTAGAAGGGACAGATTGACAGTGACAGTGAAAGGGGGGAGGAGACTGATTCAGAGATATCTTTAGTTTGGACAGAATGCACTCAGTTTCACTTGTCTCCTTCATCCTGAATCTCTTTCCCTCTGATTCCTCCTGAGAGCTGACAAGTGGAAACAAAGCAGAGGCAGACGGTGACAGGAAAACAGCAGGGGTCCGGATGTGAGACCATGCAGTGACTGTATGGGGATCTTCATTTGCTAAGCACTTTTTTTAGCATGTTGTACTGTAACATGATCGAATTTTAACCATTTCAGCTATAAATGAAAGATGGTGTGGTGTATGCCTTTTTTGTGTATTGAAATAAAGGCAATCACACAAACTACAAAAGCTCTTTTGTACCTTAGGCCCCACGCAGGTCTTCCTGACACTTTGACCTCTTCCCAGCAGCTGCTGTGACAGGTATAGTTTATTGTTCAGGGATAACAGGTGTTGTCTCTTCTGTTCAGTCAGATTTCTGTTTTTTCCCAGAGTCCTCGCTGTTTCACAGTGAAGTGCTCCCCACGGTTGTTACATGTCTTGTTGGGGGCTGAAAGCTAGTTGGATGACAACATTCCTATTCTCTAAGGGCTGTCATTCACAACAAATACAGAAAGCTTTGCCTGACAAAACAATGTATTCTCGTTACCTTGGGAGACAAATCCAGTAAGTGGACCTTGGGTTTAAGCTGGAGTTGTTACTCTGGCAACCAACATTTTCAACGGGCTCATTACACAAAGTTTGCAATCATAGCTATGATTTAAATTGCGAAATAAACCATCAGTCTTTGCTTTCTTGTTCAATAGTATATTTCAAATATATGGCCATGCTCACTGCTGACACCACATCAGTTCACAAGTTGATCCTATTTTCCATTTTCACCTCAGGATAGTTGAACTTGAATCCACTAAGGGCAACCGCCCACTTCTAACGCAAAAGGCCAATCTGCAGTTTTCTGGCAGGGAATCGCCAATACAGACGGAGACTGGCTGTACTATGACCCTTTAAAAATCCTGGAGTGCTCTGGAGGTCAGGATATGATGACATAAATAGTTGAAAACACTTTTTTGCCAATGATTTTAGTATCGAGCATATTAAAGACTAATGCAAACTTTGAAGAACATAAACAGCTGGGTCATGACCTAGCTGATCATCAGCCAGATGCCTTTTACCAAAGGACTGAGATTCGATAATAACTTTGCAGGTCAGTCACGGCATGGCTATGTGCTTTGATAGGACTAAACATTCATCTAGTATAGCTTGACAACAAACTCAGGAGCTCCATGACTGTCTAGGTCATAAAAAGGATTGAATGAGGGAGGGGAAGAGACAAAATTGATGGATTTTTGTTTAACAGTGGGACAAATAGGACAGCAGCCATCGAGGTCCATGTTGCACTGAAGTCAGACCAAAGCAAACGCTGAAGCTAAGCGGATAACGTGAGAATGAAAAACTGTGGTCCGTTCTTGTGTTTCTTCCACATCGTTTTTATTTGATGGACGTATAAAGTTACAATGGGACAGCAGTTTGCTTCATTTGTTTTCCATTTGTTGACATGAACTAAAACTAAAATTACATTTGATCCCATGCAGTGTGTCAGTGAAAGAGGATGAGCCTTGGAGACGAGATGAGTAATCGTGCATCACAGAGTGTCACGTGTGACTAATACTTGCTGTCAGCCTGTTGGCTGTGTACTTCAAAAGGACAGAAACTAAATACTTTCAAAGATAACTTGTTTTTTACATTTTTTTTTTTTTAGCATCAATTAAAAATGGTTAGTAATAACATCACAGGTTGGAGATACTTTTTGTAACAGAGGTAATATTCTTGTCTGCCTCTTCGTTTTCTCAGCATGTCATGATGGCAGCACTTGTTTTCTCAGATGTCATCAGCTCATCTTTATGCTGACCTAAGATAAAAGTTTCAGCTGTGTATCCCAATAGTTACACGTTCACGCTGAACATACAGTCCAGACTTTAAAACCTAGTTTTGTTACTCAGTCTTACTCTCACATGAACAAACCATGCAATGTATTTTGGAGCAGAAATCTGTATTTCATTACCCGAGTCATAACCCTAATCATCAGTATTGGATGCCAGCTGCTGTATGCAATACTGAGTGTTGAACCATTTTTTTAAGTATTTAAAAGCAGTTTTTCCAAAACTTTGATTTTTAATTGTACATATTTATGTTGTAATAAACAGAAATGCCTATCATTTAAAGGAAAGTGCTCCAGCGGCTTTAAAATAATTAAGAAGCAAAGGAAATAGCCCTTTTATTTATTGAATTTTAAACCTTGATATTCCATGAGTATTTTCAGGAGTTGACTTCGAGGTGAATGAGTGTGCATTTGGGGGGAAAACACTGATCTCTTATGTTAAGCTGCTGCACCCTTTATTTTTGCTAAGCACAGTACCCTCTGAGTTCATCTTTGCATTTAAAGAGATTTGATTTACAATTTTTTTTTCTTCTCTTTTAAATATTTTAATAATGAATTCGGCATAATTTTGCTTGGTTGTTACTACAGTATGCAAGCAGACCTTAGACTGCCATTTTAACAAATGCGCATAAATGCATAAAATAAGTGTGATTAAATATATTCAGATCTAATGGAGTAAAGTACACTTTACTAGAAGAAAGCTACTCTTGCTGGTATAGCGTCCAGCTCTCTCATGAACCTCTAAAATGTTTGATTTCACTTGCTAATTAATTTAATCTTTTTTCTTTTTTTGTACTTGAGTTCTCACACACTGGCTAGGAATAGACACCAAAAACTACTTGGTTAAATTTGGCAAAATTGATTACATTTATGGTCCTTCTCTTTAACTTTACAAACTGAGAAGCGCCTACAATATGGGAGTGATGCTGTCAGTATAAATCCTATGTAAAATGACCCTGACATCAAAGTCCTTGTATGTATATCTGATAGTTACCTGGACTCCATAGCAGTCTGAAAACTATGTTGACGCTATGCCTTATTTGCAATGTTTATAATGTATCAGTCCACCATTCACCCAGTCATTAGTCTAGTCTATACTGGTCTTTCGAGCTCTCTCTGCTCATGAGTGCAACTCAACCAGAATATATATTTTTTTGAAATGTAATTTCTAGGACTAGGTCCCGGGAAAGGAATGATCCCTATTGGGATACATTTGATTACTCAACGTTTCCTGCAAAACAACGACAAACTAAAGAGACATGGCCTTTTTCACTTAAATATTTATGTATGACATTTTGTCAGAATGTTAAACCTCATGTTTTCTCATGACTTCATGCAGTGGTTTGTTTGTCAGTTTGACAGTGTTGTTTGTTTGTTTGTTTTTTTCCCCCAAATTGTTTGGATCACTTCAGGCCAACTGAAACAATTAGTGTGTCAGTCTATACTATTCTAAAATTTTAGTGTCTTTTGCTTGCAGGCAACTGTTGTTGTGAATCGGTGCTATATAAAGCAAACTGAATTCTGTAGTTATTGATTTTGTTAATATGTCCTTACTATTTCTCAGTAAGTGGAGGAACAGACGCTTAGACGTACAAGCCTATGGGAGTCAGTGGTGCTGCTGGCCTTTTGTCTTCCTCCAAGAAAAATGCGTAACAGGACTCAGAGAAGTGCCTTTAAGTTGGCGACAAATATAATGACTCACAGACAGAGGTAGACCAAAGTGTGTGTGCGAGAGCACGGGAAGTGAGACGAGTGAATGGATGAGGTAGGAATGCTGAAGGACAATAGAAACATTTCAAATTACAACGCTGAAAATTTGACACATTTGTCCTTTTTAAAAAAAAAAAACGCATTTCCACTCCAGTGAATGGAAAAAATGGGCTATGCAAAATGAAATAGCAACAGACATAAAGAAACAGAGTGGAGGATCAAACAGTGAGAAGACTGAACGTCTGAAGTAGATTAAATCACAGTATGAATGAAGACAACAGGCAAGAGATATAAAAGGTGTGCAGAGAAGAGGAGGACAGGGGCTGAGTCAAGTACTGCAGGGGTGGAAGCTGAGAGGAGGCGAAGACATGCATTTAACTCATTGTAATGAGTTTCCTGGCAGGACGCGTGGGATATCATCAGCTGCATGTTGCAGCCTGGATGGTGACTCATTCAGAGACGGCGACACAGAGAATATCTGTAACTCTCTTCCACCTTAAACTTTCTGCCATGAAATGATCGTCTAAGCTTCTGAAACTTCGCTTCGCTTCATACATGAAGACATTTCACTTCATTTAAGCTTCTTGTTGACAAATTGTCCAGACTCATTGAATTTGGCACACTGTGTATTGGATAACCATTTATAACCACCTTTTTTTTCTGTTTTGAGATAATTGTGCATGGAAAAAAAAAAATCCACTTAACTTGCTCATCCAATTCAGGGTCGGTTTACTTTCCAGCACACTAATTTACTGTTTTGCTTTGCTTTGCACAGCGTTGTTTTCAGCCTCAACATGCTGGTAAACAAGTTTGAGCATTTAGCAGCAACTTTCCCCCAGGAGTTGGCAGAGAGCAAAAACAGCTAAAAAGAAATTGCTCATTGAACTTAACATTTGACTGGTGGCGAGAAACGCTCCAGAATCACTCCAAATGCAAACCAGCAAACTCTGCAACAGTGAGGTATGTAAACAGGCAACAGTTGGATGTTTACAGTTATGTGGCAACCATATGGAAAAGGAAAAAATACAGCGTTTGTCTACACCGCAAAACGGTTGGATATTAGCACTGCTGAAAATGTTCAGTGCATTAAGCAGCACATGTTGGAAATAAAGGGAAAGTGTAGATGTACTCGTATTAAAACAAATGTATATCAGAGCATTGTGATAGTCTCTCTGAAAGGGCCTGTTATGGACTATGCATATTTTTCCTTTAAAAACTCAACACACACAAGGCCATCTGTACGTGAGCAGGTGGGGTAAAGGACAACTGAAAGCATTTTCAGATGCTGTCATTATTAATTTTTTTTAGGGGGATACATTGTGCCCTGTAACTGTCAAAAATGCTTTTAAGTTCCTCCAGAGATGGAATAAAACATAAGTATAAAGTTATAAAAGGCATAGGTAGATTATAACTCTTAACAATATGAGACATTTGCTCAAAGGCCACAAATTGTTATCTTTATAACACAACTTAAAGTCTACCAGCACCAACATACTGTAAACATACTGGTGCACTCCTGGACAAAACATTACACCATACAGATGCAGACTGTAATCTAAAGTTTTAAAGGCCCCATCATTATGTGAATTGTGGGTTCAGCCAGCTTTTGGTGCAGAGAGAACTGAAAGCCAATTTAATCCAAGGCTGGTTAAGTGGGAGCAGCTCAAATTGGGGGCTATGTGATTTAACAGCCATTGTTCTCTGGTCTCTGCTCCTCTGCCCAGTGGACATGAATGGAGTGAAGGAATGGAAGAAAGGCAGGATCCAGCCTTCCCAGCTAGAACAAGTCATGTGTCAGCAATCTTGCTTGTATCTCTCCAATTACCAGCCTCTGAGTGCACCAGAGGGAACTGCACCCCCTGCGCGTGCACACACACACACACACATGCACACACACACGAGGCACCTAAACGGCGCGTATTCGCTGTTCTCCTGACTCTAGGCGAGCTGGTGTTGTAGAGAAGAACATGGCTAAATGATCAAAGTTCTTTGTGTGTAGCCATGTTGCACTGTTATTACAGCTTTGCTCTGATATGGCCTGTGTTTGTTTAAACAACACATTTAAGTATCTTATCAAAAACCCATAGCTATGTTTCCAAGATGTCCACCATCCTCCAGTGTGACAGACTTGTCTCTTAGGGCACCATTGCTGATCAGCAAGCAAACAAGCATTTGTGGTCAACGTTAATAGGCTGATTAATTTTTAAATGCCTACCTTTTTGAAGAAAAGGCTGAGGGTTTTGTTTCAGATTAGCTGCTATACTGACCTTCTTTGTGTGCTTACGAGCTTCTCCACTTGTTTTTCTTTTTTTAACATTAAGTGAATAAATATCCATTTTCTTTTGCAGCTCCTCACCAACTTGTATCTGATTTTTGCAGAGGCATGTGGGAACTCTTTATTTCCATTGCTTTTCATATAGATACCAGTATACGCAGTGGCTCAGTGCTACTTTTGCCTGTCACTTCTTCTTTCTTTAAAGTTTAAAGTAATATTTCACTTTGCTCTTGTCAGAATGCTTTCCACTCCCAGTCGGAGAATTGAAACCTCCCTGAAGGTCTAGAAGGAAATCGCAACAACACTGGCATCTTGTATTACAGAAATTTAAGAAGAAGACGGCGCTTGGGTCAGATGCTTTCAGTAAAACAAAATTGGAGAGGAGCCGGTAAAGAAATGTTGTACCTTTGCATAAAACAGTTTAATTAAATACACCTTTAACCCCTCTTCTAAGTTTGTATGTCTGTATGTCTTCCAACTGTAGCCCGGGTGTTTATTCAAAAAATTATCTGGCCGGCCCGGCGTTTAAAAGAGATCGGCGGTTATTGGAGACCGGAAGTAAAAGACCAGAAAATCACAGTTAGCAGGTTCGCTAGCTGACAGTTCCAGTTCAGTGTAATAATCCCACTTTGATGGTCGCTGCATCCAGCTTAAATGCCGCTGGTCGTAGGTGACGGCTGATTGGAAACAGCTGGCCGAGTGATGAGGC
>VURO01009943.1:3188-15327 GCA_015108175.1 Pelvicachromis taeniatus
CATCGCCGCCGAGGCGTCCCGCCTGGCTCACTACAACAAGCGCTCCACCATCACCTCCAGGGAGATCCAGACCGCCGTGCGCCTCCTGCTGCCCGGGGAGCTGGCCAAGCACGCCGTGTCCGAGGGCACCAAGGCCGTCACCAAGTACACCAGCTCCAAGTAACGCGCGGAGCTCCACCCACACAACGGCTCTTCTCAGAGCCCCCCACCTCTGCTCTACAGCGGGTTTCCTGGTGTGTAACACTACAAACACGGTGTGACGTAGAACACCAGCGGTAATCGGGTCTCGTGGAAAGACTTAAACTGTGTCCTGCTGCAAAAGCTGAAGGTTTCTCCCGTCTGACCCACGCTGCACAGTCATGTTCATTATACAACCTGTAAGTCCAATAATTACACCTTTAATTTATTTTTTTAAATGGAAAAATGAAACTCACTAGTGTAACTCAGTATCTCTACATTCACATGATAAACGGGTTTAAAATAAACTGCATTAAGAGTGATTTCAATCCCACTTGGATCTGGAGCTCACACCATGTGTTCTCTAATGTTGGCGGCCTTAGCTTCCTGCTGCTCAGCTATTACAGCGTTCCAAAGACCCCACTGACACTCTACCTTCCATGGGCACTGATTTACAAACATTTCTCTCCACAAAACCTTTATTTGGAACAACTGCAATATTATTTATAAAAATAAAGCTTTTTTAGATAATCTGGGTCACTCAGGTCTACAAAGAAGATGGACTCTTATATAATTACTCTGAATTCCTCGAGATACAATGTTCCAATGACGCCTAAAGAATTCTCCGTAGTGATGCCACCCCGCCTGGTCTGTCCATGCTACTCAGACGCTCCCACAGTGCCCCACTATCGACCCCCCCACGTGCTACATTCTTCTCCTCTCACAGGTCCGTAAACGCCAGAATAAGATCTCTCTTTCAAGACGCAGTGGTCTCTGTTCCATCAGCCATGTTTTATTGGGACAATTTTGTATCGGCTATTGATCGGGAAAGAGTTTGGACTTTAAGGTTTCTTTTAACGAACAAAGTTAAAGAGATTTCATTTAAACTGAGTCATAGGTTTGACCCTAGCAAACACTATTTGTCCAAATGTGTGGCTGAAATAAATGTGAATTGTGCCTTTTGTCCAGAAACAGCTGCTCATCTGTGTTGGTCGTGTAAATGTAAAAGTACGTCACTGACTCTGTCCGCCCTCGTTTGAAGCTAAGGATGTTCTCTTCGGTTACTATACTTTCAGAAACAAGGACAGCGATGCTTTCTTCTTTATAAATATGTTTTATTTTTGGCAAAAGTTCACACACAAAAGCAAAGTCGTCGGCAGAAAACCTGAACTTCTTGTATTAAATCAACCTCCTCATCTAAAAACACCAAGACTGTTGCCATCGGTAACCACCTTAAACTGTTACACTGAGTTTGGCTCGTGCATATTTTTGTTTATTCTTGTTCCCTTTATTTTATTTTTTTTATTTATCTTTTTTGTACTTTTTGTGTCCCCGTCACTTTCATTTTAATACTGCAATGTTATCTTTTGACTGATCTGTGTTTTTTCCTAATTGTATGTAAAAGTTTGATAAATAAAGTTTGTTTAAAAAAAGTGAACGTTTCCTGTCCCAGCAGACTTACTTCCTCCTTCAGGCAGGAAGTGGTGATGGGTAATGAGGCCTCGTCATTCCCCAAACTGTCGATGCTGTTGCTGGTTTGCTCCACACTGACACCTGCTGGACATGAAATATCACTGCAGCCGACTCAGATTCAGTCTGTGAGCTGTTGTGCTGTCTCAGGAATCATTTTAGGTCTTCTACATTTCTAATATAGTGAATGACAATCAGTGAAAATGAAAGTATTGTCAATGTAACATTACCCATTGAAATGTAAGAGTTCATTACAAATTTGTATTCAGAAAAATAAGTTTTTGCTTTCAGCCTATTTCTCTGACTCCATGTCCCCGGCTGTGGAAACACAGGCTCACAGGTGAGGCTGGGCTACAGACTAAAGCCAGGTGGAGGTTCGGGGGTCTTCCTGTTCCCCGGGACCTTAAAGGTCCTGTAATCGAGCCGCTGCCACACGTTTCCTGCAGTTAACATCAGCTCCCTGAGTGAGGAGACGCCGTCGACACAAACCTTTCTGCCAAACGTATGATGGACCAAGGACCTGAACCAGCTCCCTGAACCCCCCACGCTCCACAACACTAAGTTGGCAGTCCTTAATAATCCAACTCAGGACTGCCTGGTCCTCAACAGTCTTCATAGATGCTTGATTTCAAAATGCTCAAACACATATTAATAAAACATGGTGATAAGGCTTCTTGGTGTACCTGTGCTCACTGTCATGTTTGGCTCTGACGACTGAACACTGAGGAGGAGCTTTGGTTTGTGTGAGGAAGCTCCGCAGAGCAGTCAGAGTACGAGTGTGCCGATGGATCTGTACGACCAGCTGGACGTGCTACATTGCAGCTGAGGTCGGTCAGCTGTTCAGGAGTGTGATGGGGGAGCAGCAGAGGTCAAAGTTCAGGGCCGTCCTGTGCGCCGAGCCCGTAGGCGTCCGCTGGAACGCCATCCAGGCCTGAGGTTTGATTATTATCAGCGGTTGGCTCGCCGCCGCGACCTCGTCGTTCCTCATGGTTCCCAGGACTGACGTCCGATCCACAGGCTCTGTTAC
The DNA here is from genome assembly GCA_015108175.1 of Pelvicachromis taeniatus. Lineage (NCBI taxonomy): Eukaryota > Metazoa > Chordata > Actinopteri > Cichliformes > Cichlidae > Pelvicachromis > Pelvicachromis taeniatus. The sequence goes on from VURO01009943.1 coordinate 5,863, forward strand.
GTGTAGCAAAGATGTGTGTGCACTGTCACCTGAGGGAAGTGTGGCAGTAGCATGTCGTTATCACTGTTCTCTCTGATGGACCAGATACAATGGCTGCCACGTCTCTTCTGGCAGAAAGTAAGCGTGTGATCACTATTTCCACGACAGCCTGTAGATGTCCACATGACTGTCTCATGTTCTGACAGTTCAAACCATCATTTCCAGCAGGTCTGTCCTTTCTGGCCGCACAGACAGCGTTCACTTTGATCTACTCGGTTGTGGAGCGCTGATGATCCAAAGCCTGGCGGGGAAACGTCCCACACCACAGGCCGAATATATCGACAGGGTTAATTGGCGGCGGTAACACATCACAATATCTTTCTAGATGTTCAGTGTCTTGATCCGGTCTGAAAAACAAACATTTGAAATAAATACATCGACGATCAGCAGGTAAATAAAGACATGATAATCGATAATAATTAAGTGTTAAAAGTATTTTGTTTATTTAATGAATGAGTTTAATTTACAGTGAGGTCACTTATTACAACAGAAGTACGGAAATATAAATAAAGTACAAATAAACACAAATACACATGTGAAGGTTGGAGACTTCATGTTTTTTAAATTGTTTTTAAGAAGTTTGTCTTTTTAATTTTTGGTTCAAAAATAATGTTTCTGTATTATTGTTGTTAGCTGCAGTTCCTCAGACGACCACCAGGCGCAGCTTTACACAATAAAAGTAACTAAGCATGATGTCAGACTTTCACAATAAAAGCCCTTTATGACTTAGAGACTGTTTAAGAGACCTTCAGAATAAAAGTGCTTCGACAGACATAAAAAAACGATAAATTGTGAAACAAAATGACGTTAAAAGCTTAAAAGAAGTTTTAGAATCTCTTTAAGAAACGTATAATTTTCATGTTTGTATTTTATATTAAATTTAATTTGAATGTTTTGATGAAGCAGGATGTTGGGATTTTCACATTAAAGGTTTGGTGCTGAAGTCTTTGTGTCGTGGACGGCGGTGAACTGCCGGAAACTCGCCGCGTGCCGTGATGTGGTGTTTGATCGTAGCAGGTGAGGAGCTCCACCACATGTTCAGGTCCGGTCGGCACACCTGGATGGCGAGAGCGTTTTGTGCCTTCAGTGTTTTTAAAGCCACTTCCTGTTAACAGCAGGGAGGGGCGTGGCCACTTGAGGCAGCGGCTAGTGTTCTGGCTTCGTGCGTGACTGAGACGTCGGCGTCCCTGTTCATCGACGCCCTTTGTCCCGCTCCCGCGCTCCGCCCCGTCCCAGTTTTTTTAGCGAGCGGAGGCCACAGGCTCAGCCGTCCTCGCTCCGCCACCGATCCGGGGAGGAGGTCTCTGTCTGAGGAGCAGGAGGGCGGTGGGCGGAGCCTGGAGGTGACGCAGAGCGGGCTCGGGCCAACGGAGGACAGCGTCTGCTGGCTGCCGTTCATGAAGGACGAGTTGTTGGAGCCCTGATGGCCGCGGTAGTTGTAGTACGCCTGCCAACCCTGACGCTTCCTCTTCCAGCGGCAGCGCAGGATTCGGATGAAGGCCTAAGGACAAGAAGCAGAGGGGAGGGGTCAGCCGGACCTGCAGGAGGACAAGAAGGCGGGGCTTCAGCTGTCACCTGTTACCTGTTTAAACTCGCGGCTGTAGCACGGGTAGATGATCGGGTTCAAGCAGCTGTTGAAGTACCCCAACCAGAAGATGACTTTGAAGAAGGTTTTAGGAGGACGCAGGCTGCTGTTGAACGAGCCTGGACACACACACACACACACACACACACACACACACACACACACACACACACACACACACACACAGCTGTTTGTTTCCTGTCCAGTACTGATCAGAGTCAGCTGATCGATGTGTCAGATTCAGGCCGCCACAGATGTTAAACCATCAGTTCAGAGTTCACACCCTCAGGCAGACGTGACGAGGAAGACTGTGATGAAGACCCTGAAGCTGTGTGAAAGCAGGAGGACGGACCGATCATCTGATATTTGCTGCTTTGATCCAGCATTCTTTACAAAACTGGAATTTTACTGTTTCTGAAATAAAATGAATTTTATTTTGACTTGTGCTCGTTTTTCTTTGGAAGGACGTCCACTTTTGTTCAGGGTGAACATGCTGCAGGACAGACTGATGACCAGCAGAGGGCAGCGTTCACCACAACACACCTGCAGAGCATCATCATCATCGGAGGAGGAGGAAGGCTGAAGCTGCAGACCAATCAAAGCCCTCACAAACCAAAGTCCTGAGTGAAACTGGGGCTCTCGACCCCCACACCTCCACCTGCACCGCAACAGCAGGCTGATAAGTTCATGAGTGAAAACAGCCGTGAACAACGCGATGGCGCAGGTGTGAGCGCACAGGTGGGCGCGCACAGGTGTGAGCGCACAGGTGTGAGCGCACAGGTGTGAGCGCACAGGTGTGAGCGCACAGGTGGGCGCGCACAGGTGTGAGCGCACAGGTGTGAGCGCACAGGTGTGAGCGCACAGGCGGGAGCGCACAGGCGGGAGCGCACAGGCGGGAGCGCACAGGTGTGAGCGCACAGGTGGGAGCGCACAGGTGTGAGCGCACAGGTGTGAGCGCACAGGTGGGCGCGCACAGGTGTGAGCGCACAGGTGTGAGCGCACAGGTGGGCGCGCACAGGTGTGAGCGCACAGGTGGGAGCGCACAGGTGGGCGCGCACAGGTGTGAGCGCACAGGTGTGAGCGCACAGGTGTGAGCGCACAGGTGTGAGCGCACAGGTGGGCGCGCACAGGTGTGAGCGCACAGGTGGGCGCGCACAGGTGTGAGCGCACAGGTGGGCGCGCACAGGTGGGAGCGCACAGGTGTGAGCGCACAGGTGTGAGCGCACAGGTGTGAGCGCACAGGTGTGAGCGCACAGGTGTGAGGTAGGAACCATTTTAAAGCGACACCAGTAAAAACATGGCAGCTGTGGACAAATCAGGTTTGAGGTTCAGCGTCACGTTTTAACGTGATCACACGCGGCGGCCGTTCACGTTAAACAGGAAGTTTCTAATAATCAGCCCACAACTCTCGTGATGTCACAGACATGATGTCAGACAAAGAAGGAGCACCTCCCTGCTCCTCCTCAGAGGTCTGAGCTCTGAGGAGGAGCAGGAAGTTCTGCTGTGACTCAGGTATGATGACATCACTGAGCCACATTTAACCTGATGACATTCGGCGGATGTAGATGAGCGTGACGTTGTGGATGGCGCGTCTGTCTCAGGGAAACGGCGGCGGGCTTACAGTGGCCTCGTCCAATCCTGCGCCTGCTTCTCTGAGATTCAGAGGATCGTGGCGCTCGCGGCCGACGGTAAGCCACCGCCGTCTGTCTCTGATGAAACCCACAGTGGTCCAGAGGTCACCTGAAGCCAGTGGGATTGTGGGTAAGGCTCTGCAGGCTCTTTGAGATAAGTCACTGTTATTGGAAGAGTTACAGCCGAGCTGAGCCGGATCAACCCGGATTCCTCCAGGAGCCTTTTTAGGAGGTCTGAGTCCTTCCACTCAGCGGCGCTCGGAGGCCAGACGACCTCCTTATATGCACCGCCGCCGTGAACGCGTGACACCTCAGAGCTGCGGGAGCATTCTCAGAGAGGAGGCTTCATTGGTCACCTCTTTAAAGTTTGTATTATTAGGGGCGTGGCCTCTGTGACTGACAGGTGGCTGTAGCTGCTAACTGTCTGCTAGCTTCACCTGAGCTGGAGCTGCGAACACGTTTATGCTGCGGGAGCCTTTTAATGACATCATGTGACCAGCAACATGGCTGCTGTGAGGTCACTGTAGTAACAGAGCGTCTGAGGAGGCGGAGCCAGAGTGGTGGTGAAGTTAGCAGGTGTGTGTGTGTGTGTGTGTGTGTGTCTGTGTGTGTGTGTGTGTGTGTGTGTGTGTGTGTGTGTGACGCTCTCATAGCTAAGTAGCATTAGCTGATAACTTCACTGCAGTTACTTCCTGAAACCAGCAGGTGAGTCTGCCACAGGTACATCACAGCCCTGCACGTGTCTGATGTCCCGCTTACATCACTTCCTGGTTTGTGACATCAGACACATCAGGACTGATGTTGGCGTTTAGAGACCTGCACATGTTACACGCCATCCTCCTCCTGCTGCTCCTTCTGGATCTTTCCGGCTCTTTAAAGGCGCTCAGCCCTCAGATCAGCCGTGCTCGCTGCTCTCATTGGCTCAGAGCTCATTGTTTACAAATAGTGGGCGTGGCCTGGCGGCTCTGATGTGGGAACATTGTGACAGAAAATGAAGAAACAGCGTGTTTCACTTCCTGCGCGCTCCGTCACCACGGACGCCTCGAGTCGTTCCTGGGCCCGAGCCCAGAATCTCCGGCCTCTGATTGGCCGCTAACGCAGAGCCGGAGCTTCAAATATTTAAAATATGAAGAAACCCAAAATAATCAGCCGCCGTGCTGCCAAAGCCAACAGAGGACCTGTTTTCCTCCTCTAATGATGTTGTCGGAGGATCTGGGCTGCGCCGCCGCAGCGCTTTACATCCTCGCCGTGACCGAGTGCGATTTTCTGCCGGATCCTGCGCCTCTTCATTCCGAGGCGGCCGGCACGATAACAAAGTGCGGCTTTAAAGTTTTATCAGAAGTTTAATCGGAGGCGTTCACAGCGCTCGCTCCAGACTCTGATTTCTTCTTCGTGTCTCATATTTGAGTTTGAACCTTTAAGAACAGTCACATGATCAGGGCGAGCCACTCACCTGAGGCCCGCTTCCTGCTAACAGCAGCACGGGAAGCACAAGCGTGAAAGAGCACCGCCTCTGTATTTTGAAACAGGAAGTATTGACTTTATTGGCCAGCTCAGTTCACTCATGCTTCCACCAATCACAAACGGGCTGAAGCCTCATTGGCTGATTGTTCTAACAAACTGTAAACAGGAAGTGTGACGAGAGGTTGGAACACTGAAGCGCAAACGCGGTCTTCTTCGTTGGTTTTAACGGGCTTTGACTGCTGACCCTGAAGGTTTGAACGCTACGTTTTCATAACCGTGGCGGCGGGGTTAAAGGTCACCTGTGAGCGTGAGTGCTGCGATGGGGTGAGTGAACAGGAAGTGCAGACGTACCGATGGGTAGAGCGAGGAAGAAGGGCAGCCAGCACAGGATGAACATGCCCACCACCACACCCAGGGTCTTGGCCGCTTTCTTCTCTCGGGAGAACTTGAGTAGTTTGACGGTGAGCGAGCTGCGTCCGGTCGAGGCCCCGCCCCCGCCTACCTTGGAGGTGGGGCACAGCTCCTGGATCTGCTGGTTCCTGCAGTGGATCCTCAGCGTGAGCTCGCTGGAGTCCTCCGCTCGCTCCTTCATCATGCCGGCCTCCAGGTTCTTGGTGGTGCGCTTGGCCACGATGTAGACGCGGCAGTACATGGCGAGGATAACGGCGAGCGGGATGTAGAAGGAGCCGAGGGACGAGAAGAGGGCGTAGAACGGCTCCTCGGTGATGACGCACACGGTGTCATCCTGCGGGAGGAAGCACAGATCAGACGTGTAACCGTGACATCACACCTGAACACTCCACCTGCACCAACAGCTCCACCTGTGAGGCCTCAGAGACGGGCAGCAGAACGCCACCAGACACGACTTTTTTAAACGAAATCATCCAGAAATCAAAGGAAACGTCGACAAAAGGAATAAAAAGGTTTCAAAATGTCAACAGGTTAGTCGGGGTGACAGGAGGCGGAGCCTGTCCCTGCTGTCACAGGGTCAGATGTGTGCTGATGAAGAGTCCGGTGAAACGAGCATAAAGAGAAACACCGAACGCACAAACATGTTTTCCTCTGCTGGTTTTCACTCTGCTGTAAAAACAAACTTCCTGTTTCTGGGAAGTCTGGTTTCACTTCCTGGAAGTGTAACAGGAAACAGAGCTAGACTCCGCCTCCTCGGATCTGTTTTCTAAAAGTTGTGTCTGAACTCGCAGGTTCGAGCGTTCAGAGCTGATGTTGGTGTGAACGTCTTTAAATATTAAACATTATATTTTCTCAATAATGAACAGACGAATAAAAAGACGCTGACACCGTAAAAATACTTCTATGATGTGTTTGAAACCCGGCGCTCTGAGTTTATGGCATACTTTAACATTTAAATAAACAGTATAAATATCACATAATTCAAAATGAGACCATAAAACATTCAAATTATGTCAACGTTGAGCCGCAGCTTCTAAAAACCAGCGTGAGCTCGCTGATCGGACTTCCTGTCGGACTTCCTGTCCGATCAGCGAGCTCATCACAGGGATCGTTTATTCAGGCGGAGGAGTTTTTATAGTCCAGGCCCAGCCGTCTACACCCGGAGCTCAGCAAGGACGATCACCTCCGTCTGAGCCGCAGCGGCAGGTCGTTCTTAAACTGCTTTCACCCCAACCGGTGGCAGCAGATGGCCCCGCCCCTCCCTGAGCCTGGTTCTGCCGGAGGTTTCTTCCTGTTAAAAGGGAGTTTTTCCTTCCCACTGTCGCCAAAGTGCTTTTTCTCTGTATGTATTATTGTAGGGTCTACCTTACAATGTAAAGCGCCTTGAGGCGACTGATGTTGTGATTTGGCGCTGTATAAGTAAAATTGAATTGAATTAAATGCAAACATGGCCGCTGAGGTGAACGGATGTTTAAACGTAGACGACGAGCCTTAATGGCGTCTGTAGTTTGCCGGCATGTGCACAAAGACTGAACACAGTTTAGCATTAAAAAAAAAGAAATGTGTGGAAATGAGCGTTAGAGGGCAGCTGTTAGCTGATGTTAGCTACTGTTAGCTGCTGCTAGCTGCTGCTAGCTGCTGTTAGCTGCTTTTAGCTACTGTTAGCTGCTGTTAGCTGCTGCTAGCTGCTGTTAGCTGCTGCTAGCTGCTGCTAGCTGCTGTTAGCTGCTGTTAGCTACTGTTGCTTTGACAGAAAACACTGATGTATATTTTTTTACATAAATACTGACAAAAATAAAGAAATTAAAGCAGAGATGTGATCATGTGACCCTCATCGTTCAGCTTTGTTTTTTTTAATGTTTCTCATTAATAATACTTAAAGGATGCTACCTGCTGAGTCGCCCCCTGCTGGACGTGAGAAATAACGAATTTGTAAGACACACGGTGATGTCACCCTTTCAGTCTGTGGGTTCATGTCTGTGGTGCGTGCTGGGTAATTTGTCGTACCTGTGAAGGTGGCTGCTTCCAGCCGAGAAGCGGGCCAATGGAGATGATGATGGCGAGGATCCAGACGCCCAGCATGGCGAGCAGCGCCCGGCGCTCTGTGACGATGGTCGGGTACTGCAGCGGGTAGCGCACGCCAATGTAGCGGTCGATGGAGATGACGCAGAGGGACATGATGGACGCCGTGCAGCACAGGACGTCCACCGCCGCCCAGATATCGCAGAAGATCCGCCCAAACACCCAATAATCCAAAACCTGCAGACAGGAAGTCCACTTCAGGTCAGAGTTGAATTGATGTGATTACATTTAAATCAGCATTTTACAGCCCCACTCAGAGGTCAGAGGTTATAGTGATAACCTGGATCCTGATTTCAATCCCTGTGTACGGTCAGCATGTCTGGGCGCTGTCCCTGATACTACCACAACTGCACATCTTCGCTCTCTTCAGTAACACGGACGCTTTTCTATCATCATGCACTGCTAGAAGCCACCAGCAGAGGGCAGCATATGGAGGAGCCCCGCTGAGCCATGAGAGACGAACACTTTAAGAAAATATGACCAGTAAACTGTTCTGCACAACAGCAACGTTCACCAAAATAAAACTAAAGAGGCGACGATGCACACATCGGCGAGGCCTCCGGCACTGGCCTGCAGGAAAACGCCGCGGCGCCTTTAGCCACGAACGTCCTCACAAATCAATGCAAATTCAACCGAACCCAGTCCAGAGGTCCGAGTCTGAGGAGACCTTCGTCACAGACATTCAGCACCTTCAAAGAACGCTGCCAACAAACGGGCACATTTATCGGCGCCGTCGTGTTTTAGCTCAAAGAGGAAACTCTGCACGTTCAGTCTGATGTCGAACATAAACGTCTGGAACAGTTTGCTGACTTTGCTCCAAGATGGCTCCTTTCCCTGGGAACGCCGTCCTCCCAGCATAGACTACATAAGGATCAGGACGTCTCTGCCTTATGCAACGCCACTTTATTTTGAGCGCGCTCACACAGGCTGGGTCCACGGCGGAGCGGCGGAGCATCATCGCCCACTGCGCGAGGGTTTGGATCAATGAATATTTGCACGTAAAACAAAGCCAGCTTCAGTCAGAGGCAGCCATCCTTTCTTTACAGCCTTTTATCCATCTAATCAATACAGACCTATATCAATAAATAAACGGGGTTCTCCCGTTTCCAGATCTGCTTCCTCCCTGAAATCTTCCTCATCTTCACCTCAGATTGGTTTTTGGACTCGTGTATCTGATCGATAAATCTCCGGGCTTTGCAGGAACCTCACTCCGAGCACACTCGGGAATATTTCACGCGTTTTCCTGATAAATGCACTGAAACACTGCTCCTCTTCCTCTCTCAGAAACCCTAGGATAAGTGACCGATAATAACCTCCAGGGTGGCGGACACGGGCAGCACGGTGGTGCCCAGCAGCAGGTCTGCGATGGCCAGGTTGATGATGAAGTAGTTGGTGGGGATCCGCAGGTGTCGGTTGCAGACCACGGAGAGGATGACGAGGATGTTCCCGACGATGGCGAACATGATGAAGGAGGCCAGCACCATGCCCACCGGCACCGCTCGGCTCAGGTCCAGCGGGGCGGCTCCGGGCGGCCCGACGGTGCGGTTGGAGGAGTTGGAGTCCGGCGGAGGGGTCTTTGTCCCGGGGAACAGATCCACGGAGGAGCTGTTGGTCCACAGACTCATGGCTGGCCGTGGCGCGGACCCGCGGAGGATCCGAGACTTTCTCAAATGCGATTTAAAAAGTTTCCACGTTGCGGTTGAATCCCCGCAGGTGGAGACTCGGCTCTCCGGGCGGTGTGACTGACTCCCGCCGGCCCGCGGAGCTCCTCCTCGGGCTGAGCTGCGGAGCGGGAGCGGCTCTGTGTCCTTTTATGGTCCAAGTGATGATGTGGGAAAGTCTGAGTGAAGGACACGCAGGACCGCATCCCACGCTCACACACACACACACTGTAACACACACACACTCTCTCGCTCTCTCTCTCTCTCTCTCTCTCACACACACACTCTCTCTCTCTCTCACACACTCTCTCTCACACACACTCTCTCTCTCTCTCTCTCTCACACACACTCTCTCACACACACTCTCTCTCTCTCTCTCTCACACACACACTCTCTCTCTCTCACACACACTCTCTCTCTCACACACTCTCTCTCTCTCTCTCTCTCTCTCGCTCTCTCACACACACTCGCTCTCTCTCTCTCTCTCTCTCTCTCTCTCTCTCTCTCACTCACACACACAGACAATGGATCACGCTGCTCAGTGTGAATTTGTGTTACTGCTGCAGTGTCGAGTGTTTCCACAGTGGCAGTT
>VURO01009945.1:11597-26696 GCA_015108175.1 Pelvicachromis taeniatus
TAGTTACCGTATATCTTCTAATAGTGGCCTGTCTCTTGTTGACGCCCGTTTCTAATAAACGCCGGTTTGAAAACATGTCACGACAAATAGACGCCGGTCTCCAATAGTCTTCCTTCGACCCGGAAGTCCCTCCACGCTGTCGTCAGTCCTTCCGCGTCTTATCACTCGGCCAGCTGTTTCCAATCAGCTGTCATCTACAACCAGCGGCATTTAAGCTGGATACACGGCGACCGTCGAAGTGGGATTATTACACTGGACTGGAACTGTCGGCTAGTGAACCTGCTAACTGTGATTTTCTGGTGTTTTACTTCCTCTCCTGGAGAGTCGGGCGGCGAGAAGTTTTGGGGAGCACCACTCCTGCACTGGGCTGAGACACTCGGGAGCAAAGGAGAAACACAATTGGGAACTGCATTATTTGTGAACTGTTGGAATACGTTTTGGAGCACTTCCGTGACAATTCCGTCTGAGAAGGGAATAAAAGCAGGTCTCCAACACTCGCCGGTCTCTTTTAAACGCCGGGCCGGCCGAATTTTTTTTTGAATAAACGCCGGGGCTACTATTGGAAGATATACGGTATATCAATTTAGTTTGAATATGGCAAAAAGTGGTCCAATGAGTTCATTTGTTAATCCCTACTATATCGTGTTAGATTTTCTTTTTATTATCCCAATGCAAGTGCTGACCTTTTTAAAACAAGGTTACATCTTCACATTATAGTTTTATTCTGTGTGTTATCTGTGTGAAGGAAAATGTTATCTTAAAACATATTCATTTACACACTGACTGGACCCGAGACTGTGTGAAACGGGTCAGACTTTCCCAGTTTTAGCTCCAACTTTGACCGAACTTATTTGCTGTTTTCTGAAGAAGGATGTCAAAGAGTGTTAGTTGTCTAGTATCTGACAACAGAATTCTCAATGCATTGCAAGTAGTGGTTAATATAGCTTTGAGCTCCTGGCCTCAAGCAACAAAAAATGTAGAGCGGGCCATAAAAGTCTGTTGAGCTCAATTCTGTTTACCCTCATTCTTCTAGATTTGTTTTCATTTTTGTACTTTCAGTTTTGAGCCAACACGCTGAGAAACCATCATTTGGGAAAATATGTTGGGTTGAAATGATGGACCGCTTGTATTCCTTGCTGAGCCTGAGGGTGTTAAAAGCTGTACAGAAACAACAGGAAGGCATGAGATTCTTCTGACTCATATGAAAGCACAGACTGGTCATTCTGTTAGACCGTCTGAACAGAAGGTACAGTGATTCAGTGGTTACACACACCTGAGAGTTAATGGAGGAAACATGAGAAGCGAGAAAATGTTCATTTTCTCTCTGACTTCTGTGAAGAGACTTTCTTTTTACATTTTTTTTTAATATGTGAATCTTATAGGTAGAGGTGTCCATTACACAGCTCTTCAAACTCAACATGATCCATTTGATGAGATTCTTTAAAAAAAAAAAATAGCCTTAGGCACTGTACAGTGTTCTCTCTGAAATAACTTGATGAACATACCGGGAGATAATCAGTGAACAATGTCCTGCTGACCCTGACCTGAGCTTCACTTTGTTCTCATGATTCAGTTTCACTAAAAGGCAAATTATCCCCAAAACTGCTGCTTCATTCTTCTGCTTGAGTAAATTGCCATTCGACTCAACAATAGCTCACAAACTGAGATTTGTCGTACTGGCAAAACAAAAAAAGTGTCACTTAATCCATCCATCATGCAGCTCATTTCAGAGGAACAATTTTTCGCCTGCATGCTCTTTTCTGCACTGCGCTGCATGTGGGGCAGTCCTGTGGTGTCGACTGCTTCTTGCAAACAAGGCACCCGCTGATCTTAGGCAAGCACCAATCCCAGTCTGTCTAGTCAGTTTTTCATCCACTGGTGAGGATGAAGAAGCCCCGTGCATCAGCATGCACATAGTTGTCTCAGACATAAAACGAGATACTGGATGATCAATGAAGGTTCCTCTCCAGTCAAATCAATAGCTTTTTTTTTTTTTTTTTTAGATTTTCAAATACACATGACATTAAAATGTAGGTTTTCTTGAGCATGGAAAAGCTAAAGAACATGTGAAGAAGACACAGCTGTACCTTCTTTTACAGCTCTGACTCTGAGTAGTAAAACGAAGAAACTACAATGATTTTACTCATAAATCCTGTTTTGTGACATTTCTGGAATAGCTTTGTGAAGTGCGAGAAATGCCAAAGAGCAAGTGAGCAAAAATTCCAGTTTCCCATTCCTTCTTTATTAAAAATGTGAATTTTGATATTTTTCCACTTCATGTGCATCTTTTTAAGTTTCTCTAGATAATTTTCACCATTATGAGGTTTGAACCTGTTTCTGACCAATTTATAGATGTTTTTCTAGGGAAAGTGTTTGATTTGTGATATTTTAGTTCATACTGAGACGATTTGTTATATGTCTATTTTTAAATTATTGATTGAGTTTTTATTTAGTTTTTAGAAAATCTCAAGTACTGTGGGATTGCAGTTGTTTTCAATAGCTGGTTTTGTGAAACAGCTATTTACCAGATTAACAATATAAAAAAAACAAAACAAAAAATAACATTGTTTAAATATTCCAAAAACATTTTGATGAATGTGCCTTTTGGAAACATACAATGTTCATTTTGATAAAACCACACTCACACAGTCCTGAATGCTTTAAAAAAAATACAGAAATAAAATAAATAGAAACATTGTAGTACTTGAAATCTAGCATAAACATCACCAATTGCTGCAATTCCTCCCTTGAGAGACTCTGCTGGTACTTCCTGCTTCCTGTTTGTGGGTCTCTCTGTCGTCTGTTTTGCCTTTACCAACCGCAGAGTATGCTATGTTTTGCTTCGGAGCATTATTTATTTGTACTGTGAATCACCATCCAGTAGGTTTCGCAGAATTTGTCTCTCTCCTCTGTGTTCCTCTCCCTCTCTCACTCCCTCTCTCTTGTGTCAAGCTTGTGTTGTCATGTCTACCTCTCTCCTTGTTTCCTGTTTTATTTTGAAAGTCTTGTGTTTCTATGTGCAGTGTGTTTAGCTTTGCTACCCCTGTGGCGTCAGGTTAATTTGTGTCAGCTGTGTTTCCCTAGGTGTTTCTACTTCCCTCATTACCCTTCTGTGTATTTAAGCTCTCTGTCGTCTCTTTTCCTCTCTCGAATGTCATATCTAGTTTCAGGTACTTCATGATTCTGTTCAGGTCATGCTCAAACTTCAGGTTTTTCTCACATTTTCTTGCATGCTCCTGCCCAGAGTCATGTTGATCTCCTTTTTTCATAGCCATCACAGTTTAGTTTTCCCAGTTTAGGTTTTAGTTTAGTTTTCGTTTTCAGCCAAATAAACCTCGCCTTGCCTTTTGTTAAAGTTCAGCTCCGTCTCTTCCATGTCCACACTTGGATCCGCAAACAGACCAGCTTTGCAGCCGTGACAGAATCTGAGCATACAGTAAAGCCCTGCACACTTCATAGATCTTCTAATTCACATCATCAATAAACACCAGTGACCCAGTTTGACTAACAGTCAAATGTGCTCATGCCCTCTCTTCTCCAAACTGTACAGGTTCTTTAAGATGTTTTTTTTTTTTTAAATTCTAGTCTGACCTTGCATTTCTTGACTGTAACCTGTGGTTTGCACCTTAATGTAAACCCTGTGTACTCTCCAGTGTCGTTTTGTTGACTTGACTAAACGTTGTGAACAGCTTTTTCTTACCTATGGAAAAAATTCTGTGAGCATCAACTTTAGCTCTCTTCAGTCGTTTTCAAGGTCTAATGATGGACTCCTTTAATTACAAATAAACTGTGTTACCATTTAAATACCTATGGACATGGTAGAGGTAGGTTTACTAAAAACAAAAGTGCATACTGTCCAGTACTACCTAATCAAATTTCCAGCAGTAGAGAAATATTTCCTTGTGTTTTCCAACAGCCATAGTAGAACTAAAAGACCAGATCTTGCACAAAGTGGTGTCCAAACTCAGACAACAACACTGGTGACAGTGTCATGGCAGGAGATTGTGCTGTGTTAAAACTGTGGAGGTACTTTGATTTTGGCGGTGCTGACAGCCTTAGCTGGCCTCTGCTGCTTCATCCTGCCTCTGGGCACTGACAAGATTGCAAAGAGAGCTGTTACTGACTAATAAACACTACAGAGGGCCAGCTCTGCCCAGACATGGTCACAGACACACACTGCATCTTTGTACCCAGGCCTGAATTGATAACTGTGGTAGTTTGGCTTCAGACAAGGCTGATGTTCAGCTATGTCAAAGCTCCCCTTCTTTCACTCCCTCTCCCCCAGCGGCTGCTCTGATACCCTTTAACGTGCTTAATGCCATTGGCATTTATGAATGGTTAGAATGACCTTTTAGATTGGGCTGCAACTGTTTCATTATGTTTATTCACTAGCAGAAAGTGTTTGTTGGGTAAAATCTGTTATATGAGCTGTATTGAGGCAATATTTACTTCTTGAAGGACCAAGAAACACATTATACATTAAATGAGGAAATACAAACCCCACTGCTTTTGAAATTGTATTACCATTTCAGTCTTAATACTTTACATAACTTCACCAAGTATATTAGTCTGAAGTGGTTGTGTAAACATAATATATTGGTGATGATTCAAAGATAGAAGAAACAGGCCCGTCATGTTCTTTTGTTATAGCTCTGATAATGGTCGTATGCAGAAAAAAAGATGTTCACACATTCAGGTGAACAAGTCCAGCAGTGCTAGTGAAACAAAGAGAAGACACCGATCTCCTGCTGCATAAAATGAGGAATCAGATTATGATTAGAAGTAAAATGGGTTTTCACAGGGGTAAAATGAGCTCAATTAGTTATGTTAATGGAATTTAACTGGTGACAGTAGATATGGAAAGGAGATGCTTTAAGACCAGCATTTGGCAAGTGCCCAGGGAATAATCTTTTTCAAGGCTACTAGTGAAAGCTTGAATCACTTTTTCTTGTATATATGAATAAAAGCACAACAAATATAAGCTACGCATTTTCATGTGTAGCTTGTAGTAGGTACAAACCAAGGTCATAAAACTCAGTGAATCAGTATGCATTCTTATTATTCAGACATAAAATGCCAACTTAAATCAATCAGTCCACTGTTGAAAACATACATTTATAAAGCATTATTTTTTTTTTTACATGTGTAGAAATATTCTGACTTACTTTAAGGTAGTCCTTAATCAAACATTGTTTTTCAATTTAGCTAGCATGTTGTTTTATGCTAAACTTTTATATTGTAACTAGTAAGAATAACCAGTGTGTGGTTGGCACAGACGGGTGTTTTACACCCCGTGCCCTTCCTGACAAGCCCTCCCAGGGTAACTCCTCCTGATCTTGGACCAGGGATCTTGTGTCTGTTAGGCAAACGTGTTAACCAAACTGTGAAAATCTGCTGTTAATCTAAGTAAATGAACAGGGTCACTTCCTTCGCTGTCTGGAGATTTCAAGATGTGGTTAAAAGAAACAAGTGTCTGTAAAGGGAAACAGGAGACAGGATATGATACATGCTAATTTCAGTTAAGTATAATACAATATTCTAAATGCTGTTGTTAAATGTTTAAGCTAAACATCACTTTAGCGTCACTGATCAATACTGTAACAGGATGCCGAGTAAATAGGACCACTGTTGTTCCATTCCCAACCCCACCCTCTGTCTTTACTTTACAATATAAAACACCTGGCAGCTACTGAGAATTGGCGATATAGATAAATAAAATTGAATTGAATTATACTGTTAGAAACTAAATTTGCTATCTTAAGCACTGCAACGGTACCTTGGTCTCATAGTACCACTCTGTTGACTTAGCTGGCGATGCTAACATTATCTTGCACTGCTAAAGTGAACAGACCAGAGTCAGACCACACATGTTAATTGCTTCAGTTTTATTATGTTTAAAAGACTGCACTTGACAAATTGAAGAGTACACTTCATCTTACATGCAATTGTTATTTGGTTTCCTATCTATTCACTTCCTGTTTACCTTTGTGTTTGTCCGACTTCCTGCTTTGGTTCCCGGCCCTTTTGTGTCCCACCTGTGTCTCATCAGGTAATCACCTACCTCAATATACAGTATGGCTGTGTCTCAATTCCTAGGACGCATCCCTCGTGGGCCACATTTGTAGGCCGATTACGTCACAGCGACGCGACGTAGGCTGTCCCAATTTGTAGACTCCTACAAATGTGGCCGACAAATGCGGCCTACATTTCCCCAAATTTGTAGGATGGGTCTGGTGTATCCTACGTGGCCCACTATATCCCAGAAGTCATAGCATGGCCCAGCCAATTCCAGTTTCCACCACTGGCGGCAGCAACGGAAACGGTAAAACCGAGGCGGTGGAAGCGGTAAGGGCGGGGAGAAACGTTAAGGGCGGGAACAGCTGGTGACGCAAATCTGAAGGCTAGACTGTCCCGTTTCTCAAGCCTCGCACTTCCGGCCGTCACGGTTTACGTGGGACCCGTCCCACATAAACCGCAACGGCCGGGTCCCACGAGGGATGCGTCCTTAGCCTACATCCTACCTAGCGCTCCCTGTTTGCCAGGTTTTCCTGTCATCACCAGTCAAGTTTTCCAGGTATTTCTTAGTGTTTTTTGCTCATTTTATGCATGTTTGTGCAGGACTTTGAAACTTGTGCAGCAAAACAGAACATCATTAATTTTGTTTCCACTGTTTTTTCTTATGCTGAGGAATGCAAAAAAGTCTTTGATGTACATGGTTGTATATAATGTTAAATTACATGACTTTCCTTTTGGATTAATAGTTTATCAAACTCTCATATGGAGTAATACAATGTAAACCACAGATACAGTATGAAACACGAGGGGATCTAAGAATATATATATTTTTCAGGGTGAAGCCTTGTCAGCTTGAATAATCAGGGACAATGTTAAAAGTCACTTTATACCTTACTCAGATCCCATGCATATCACATTTATGCTTTTATGTAAGGAATGTATACCTATAGTCTGTGGGCTTAAAGTATATCCGACTGGTTGGATGCAGTGTGTGGGAATAGAGAAAGATAAAAAGGAAGATTAGAAAAGAAAGAACCGTAGAGCTTTATTTAAAAGCTAAAAAGGATTGTATAGTCTTATATTTTCACACAGGTTTTGTTTTATTCTGAAGTGTTTCTTGAGATCATTCAGTGGCAGATTATTTTCTATATGGAGATGAAGCTTATTTATCTAACCTTACCTGTCTTACACGAAAACCAAACATGTCATTGTGTGCAGTTGTTTATTTAATGGCAGAATAGAAACCTAGTCCACTGCGACTGCAACCCCTGAGAAAGCAATAACTCTTAATTTCTACATATAATGATATAAAATGAAGGTGATGTCAACATAAAGTCATAAATATTGATATTGTGTAAGTTATGCTCGTGTCTTGACCTGATGCCTTGTAACAATATGTTGCAAAATGTATTTCGCTGCTCTTTTAAGTATTTCTAACATCATACATGATCTGTATATTTCTCTAGTTTTAGCAATACTAAAAGAGACTTAAGACACAAAAAGAAGAAAATAAATATTTATTTTTCCCTCCAGCTTCACAAAAAAAATCTGTTTACTGGAAACGCCTCAGCTTTGCTATTGCTATTTTTTTTTTCTTCTGGAAGCTTTATCTCAGAAAACTAAACAACCATTGGAATTATAAGTTCTCTAACTAGTTGCCTATGTTGTTTGGTATATGTGGTACAATGTTTTGTACATGCCATAAGAATAAAATTGGGTTTTTCACTAAACCCAACAAAATTGGTGCTGCTCAGAACCAAGTGCTGCTATAGGGACAGTAATAAAATGATTTGTTCAAAGTTTTAAAACCATGACAGAAAACAGCTTAATAGTGGTTCTGATGATCAAGCAGATTGAGAAACACAGGTGTACCTGATCTGCCTCAGTGCAGAAAACAATCAAGCTGATAGCTGCATATGGTTACATGGTGATATCATTAACGTCTTAATTTAATTGTAGATTAGAAATTGCTGCATTCCAAAAACCCAAGTGAGTATAGGTCCAATATAATCACGTAAGAGTGTTTTATATAATGGCATGAAATTATGACAAAAATCATTGTGCGCTCAAAAACGGGTAACTGTTTCCATTAGAAGTAAACGGCATCCCTTCTAATTAATACTTAAACACAGCCTTGCTAAGCTGACTCCTTAAATGTCAGTCAGCATGGCCCCACGTCTTCAGACTCTGCTGCTGTGTGAAAGCTGTGCAGAGCAGCAAGCCCACTCAGAAGGGAAAACATTGATTTTTTTTTTTCTCCCATGGATAACAAGACTTGACTAACTTGGGTGCTTGCCTGAGTTCGATTGCTTCCTCTCTCCATGGTTGTCTGTACAAATCTCAGACACACACATCAAAATTCAGAATGTCTTCACGCAACCGTGGATGTCTGTAAAAAGAGAAGACCGAAGATCCTTTCGACCAGTGCAGGCTGATTAACTGCAAAGTGTCCAATGACAAAGTGCATCCAATCTCAATCAAGGAGCAGGAGAGGAATAAACCCCTGAAAACTAGGAGACAAATTTCAGCTGCAATCAGTGTGAGCTTTGATTGATTAAGCTCTTTTCCTAGCAGAATGAGTTTTGCAAGGTTTTGATGGTTGCACAGTTAGAACAATAGTGGCGGTGCCAGCTGGGAATACTTCACTGCAAAATCTCATGACAGGGATTTTATTAGAGACATAGCGTTTTGTAAGTTGGCAGAATTTGGCAGAATGTCCGTGTACGTGCACCGCTGGGTGAACAGAGGGATCTGCGCTTTGTGTCTACAACTTCTTTGCTACTGCTCTTTAAACATTCGCTTCATTTAAGCTGTTTTGTGGTTGCTGAAATGGTTTTGTTGGCTTTTAGCTGAGATTCTGACGTTTCTGTGGATACCACACATGTCTATATTTATATAACAGATCTGGGGATACATACCGTTAAACCAGCTGTTCTTCCCATTGACCCTGATACACGGGGCATTGGGGTTCAACAGGTTAATTGGTTATTGCTTAATTACTTTGTAGTATGAAAAACCATAAGGGAGGTTTCTATCAGTAGGACAAGCTGTAAAACATATGAAAATACAGTTAAAAGTCCAAGATTTATGCTTGTTTGTGGTGAGCAGCCGATCAGCCAATCAAGAATATAAATGGCTTCAAGTGCACATTGAGGTCTTTGAGACTCATTTAGACACTCAGACACTGAGCCACATGCAGACAAGTCTGCATCTCTGCCATTCAAAGACATTTTGTGTATAGTTTATTTTGTGTAATACGCAATACTGAACTGTAACATTAGTCTTTTTCAAGGAAGCAATTTTTTATGTGTTTTCATAAAAGCATTATTTTTTTATGGCTTTGCCACCACTAGGTGGAACACATATGAGGTTTGAGGCCTGTGCAGTTTTGAAACCTTTTGTCCTCCCCAAGAGCAAATTGCTGAAAATTAAAACGGGTATCACTTTATCCAGCTCCTAATTTGATAAATTCTGCACTCAGTGTTGCTGTCTCCAGTATCATTGCAATGTAGCCATATGTAGCCTTCCTCCTTTCACATAATGGTATGATCCCATTCTGGCTTTGCTTGTGATTGGCTGCATTGTGTGTTCATCAAAATAAAGTCCCATCCCTGTCTGCATGGATTCTCAGCAGGGCTCCTTACATACTGATGGGCCATTAACAACTGACACATGAAATTATCTCGCAGGCTGGATATAATTCATTCGCAGGCCTGATGTAGCCCACAGTCTGTACGTTTGACACCCTTGTATCAGGATTTTCCCATACAGCTATCTCTAGGGTTTGCAGAGGATGGACTAGAAAAAAGAGAAAATATGTGTGGCAGTTCTCTGGGTGAAAATACCTTGTTGAAGTTGGGGATGAGAGGATAGTGGCCAGACTTATTCAAGCTAATAGGAAGGCAGAAGGAGTGAAATTACATCTCATTATAACCAAATTATTCAAGAGAGCATCTGTAATAAATACATAAGATGTTCAACCACGATGGTGACGGGCTACAGCAGCAGAAGACCACATTATCCATGCTTCCGATAGGAAACTGATACTGCAGTTTGCAAAGGCTCACCAAAATTGGATAATGCAAGATTGGAAAATGTTGCCTGGTGTGATGAGTCTTGATTTTTGCTGCAACACTGAGATAGCAGAGTCAGAATGGATCCATGCTGTCTTGTGTCAGAGGGTGAGGCTGCTTGTGGTGTAATGATGTGTGTGATATTTTCTAGGATCTCTTTTGGGACCCTTAGTACCAACTGAGCATCATTTAAATGCTACAGCCCTCTTCAGTTCTATAACAACACGACTTCTGTTCAATTATGGCACCCAGGACTCTGTCAGTCGTTTCAGAACCGAAGAGGCCTCTTGAATAAGAGGACAAATGTCTTTGCAAACAAAAACAAGTTCAGTTGCCTTTTTTGTTTCAAGCACTCGAGACTGCTTCAAGCATGATAGCACACAATGACACAAAGCTTAAATAATCTCAGACTGATTTCTTGAAAATGACATGAGTTTAAATGGCCTTCAAAGTCACCAGATCCCAATCCAATAGAGCACATTTGGAATGTGGGGGAATGGGAGAGTCACGTCATGGCTGTGCAGCAAATCCATGATGATATCATATCAATATGGACATATTAATCAATAAGAAATGTTTCAAGTACCTTGTTTAATATGTGCCACAAAGAAGTAAGGTAGTTCTGGAGGCAAATGGGGGCCATTTCCACATAGTAATCTTGATTCTGTTTTTCTTCCTCTACCGAAAATATACCAAACTATGGTCCCAATCAAAATATGCATGTAGGATTGCAATGTTTCCTTTTTTCTATTATGATGCCCATGCTCTTGCAAGTACCCAAGCTACCATGGCTTGCAAAGTGCATCCATCCATTTGCTTCCGCTTATCCTTTTCAGGGTCGCGGGGGGCGCTGGAGCCTATCCCAGCTGTCTTGGGGCGAGAGGCGGGGTACACCCTGGACGGGGCTTGCAAAGTTTTTTGCAAAATTTGAACTGAACTTAAGTCTTCGGTTAGCCACTAACATTTTACATTAGGTTAATGGCTAACTTTTAACTCCTGTTAAAAAGGAGTTCTTCCTCCCTACTGTTGCCAAATCCTTGATCATAATAGACCATCTAATGGTTGTGGTTACCTGTTTATGGTCTTCATCCAATACCGAGCACTTTAAGATGACTATTGCCTATGCACCTCAACTGAATGGGGTAATTAGGAAAGTAATGGTCAAACTCAACAAACTATATTGAAAACAGGAGCGAAATATTATGCACACTAAAAGTAATGAGTTAAGTTCAGACCAACATCTCAGTGGAATGAGATATTGCATGAGGGGATTGAGGTAATAAAAATGTTTGAAATGACAGATTGGTATAATCTAGTTAGATCTATTAGCAGAGCTTTAAATCCACCACACAAAACTAGACATTTGAGATGAAAATAGTTTTTTTTCCCCTCTTTTAATTTTTTTTTTTTAAATATTCTGCATTTATTGAGTAACATAAATTAATGATTTTTTAATCTCTTAACCTACGTAAGAGTATTATTGAGGCTTACCTTTTAACGTTTCATAAAAACAAAAGTAACAGAGGCAGACTTTATTTTTTGATTGTTTTTCTTTGTTTGTTTGATTTAGCCTGAAGTAGTACTAGTACTTTATTTGTAAAATAAAAGCCTAACATTGGAACCAACCTTAGACACATCACTTAACAACAGGATAACAATACAGTGCAAACTGGTACATTGGTGAATAAGTGTCCTGAACACAAAATAGCAACTAGCATCATTTAGTTGTGATTCACATCTGTTCATGTAAATATAAACAATGACCAAAGCGCTGCGTTCTGTGGGACATTCTTGGAGAAAGAATGGCAATGTGCATTTCAGGGACATCTACTCATTGCTCAGTGTCTATTTCCATTGTACAGTTTTGCTAGTCATTAACCTTTTATCACTGTTATGCATTGCACTGAAACTATTTAGGGATGCTTCGTTATTTTAGTTTTTGTTCTTTATTTTCTGTATAAAGTAGAATTTACCCAGAAACCATAAAAGCAACTTCAAGCACATGCTGGTATTTGTTGTCATGAGGAAGAAAGCTCAAACTAATAGTCAAGCAGAGGCTTAACACACACGGTTGCATTATACCTAAAGATAGTCTACGAACCAGACTGCCGACTCTCGCTCAGCACTCCTCCCCCAGCAGAGAGACCAAGCGTATCAACCAGCAGAGTGGTGTCATCTGTCAGTTTCCCAGCATGCCCAGCACTCAAATCCACTGCCAGTTTCTGCAGCCTAGATGTAGGCTGTCATAAATAATAGAACACCCTGTGGATCGGGAACACATGCACCAAAAACAATGCAGAAGCCATGCTGTTTTGGCTGAGCCGAGTTAACATCATGTCATTACACTTTAACGAGGATCACAGCTCATAACCTGCTTTTATTCTTTGAAAGATGTTTTATTTTTTCATGAGTACTGGTCAGAGTTTTTGACATGAGTTGTCTGTGAGGACATATTTCTGAAATTGCAAAGTGACTGCAAGCCTTCGTGAGAAAGTGCTTGATATCCCAATGAAAGGCTCAGCTTACAAGCATGCAACTTTTATGACTGAATCTTGCTCAGAATAGAAATTACACAGTTTAGAGTGTGCATGAAGTTCAGATCCAGATGGTAAGCTTTTGATTTAATCCTGCTATGATTATCATTAAAGTATTATAAACTAAAGTCTAATCTACATGATTAAGCATTTAAGTAACTCTGTCGAGGTTACTGCACTCTTGTACTGTAAAAAGTGAGCATATCAGTAATGGTTGTCTTGTGAAGGAGCGTCCTGTATAGTTTCGCATGCTTTTTAAAATGTTTGCACTCTCTTTAGCATATGACCTTCGACCTATTTTTATAAGAAGAATAAGTTAAAAATAAAATGGAATAAAGCCACATTATAATGTTATAATCCTCTTCTGGTTTGCTGTGTTACAAACTACTTTGAACACTAAATGTTTGCTACTACTTTTTAAAAAAACATTTTTTAATCAAACTATACTTTGAAAGTATCAGTCGCTCAGTGCAATTGTAATTACACATGGTTGCTATGGAGATACTGCCTGTAACCTGAAGAGTTGTCTGCCACTGTTATCTCTCATCTACAGCCATGTCTGCTAACTAAATTTTAGGCAAAGCACACCCAGTCCTTTGTTGCTTGCTGCAAGAGTGAATATCCAAATCTTTTTCATTCACTGGATGCGAGGACCTGAAGACTCGGTAGATAACATTTATTTTTAGGGTTGTTATCGTTCAGGAACTAGAACGAGACATGTGGGAATTAAAAAAGGTAGAGGAGTGCATCCTTGACTCCTCCAGTTTGCATCCCAAACTGCTACACATGTATCAGTGTGTACATAATAATGATCTGAGGTCAGCTAATCAGTCTTTGTTGACTGTACCTAGGTCTAGATTAAATACCAAAGGAGACTGTGATTTTGAAATTGTGGCTCCAGTGTTGTCGAACTCCCTTCCATTGGAATTAACTGTTTATTTACCAAGTGTCATACAGACCAGCTGGACTTATTTTTTTTAATAATTTTGGCTTTAAAATGACAAAATAACTCATCTTTCAGAAACCATTTGATTTAAAGTGCACATGGAAAAATCTAGGTGGAGCTGATTTTTCTGTACGGGTGTTAACCGTGATTCACCGAATATCCATAAAGATGTCTTTGCTTCTTTCACAAACTGTTTGAAGTTTATAAGTGATTGCACTTCAGAGACAGAGCTCTTGTAGAGGAATCTGTGCACACTTCTGACATCTTTAAAAATATTTATGTTGTAAAGCACTTTGTAAATTTTGTTCTTGAAAAGTGCAATATTTAAAAAAAAACTTTGTTGCTTAAAGCAGTGTGTAAGTGTGGCTTACAGTGCAAAAAGTGTTTGAGTGATCAGTAATACAAGAAAAGCATTTTAAACATACCAGCCTGTATTATCACTTGGACAGGTTGATTTGGTATACCACCATACCAATCAGAAGACAGCGTTCCTACTAATGCTGTAAATGTTACATTCCAAGAAACTGTGTAAACCGTAAGTATAACCTTTTAAAATTTGCAGTGAAAAAGATGTGAACACATTTATGGTCATTTTGTGCTGATGAAATTGTTATGGTATTATTTCTGGAGTAGCAAAGACATCAGTTTCCTTCTTCTACTTTGCTGTGAATGAGTCACCCAGAGCAACACTTCCCATCCATTTATAATATTGAAGATCAACATAATGAAAAAGATTCTCTTATTGGTTTTGTGGTTTTATCCCTGTACTGAATCTTTTCAAGATGTCTTGGTCTTTCAGTGGATTAAATTAGTATGATTTCCCTGTTGTTGACTTACTCTGTAATTGGTACTTGATTATTTGTTTCTTTCAATAATAAATGGGCAGTGGTGAAAGTTTTGTTTTACGGCTGGCAACAAAATATGGCTTACATCATTCACAGTTTGTAATGCAGCGAGCATAGTTCCCGCTGCTAAATTTTCCAAAGAACACAATCCTCACATGGCCCTTATTGCTAAATGAAGCCTTGACCTGGGTCTCAGTCTTTTTTGGTTTTTTGTTAGAGCTCAGATATTAGCATCTGCAAACAGAATGGTGCCATGTGTTAGCCTTCCACCAGACACGAGCCCCAGGTGTTCGCTCGGTGCTCATCTGGACACAAACAAATCAATTTATTCCATTTCAATTTTATACATGCTTCATTCCACTCTCAACGCTCTATTCATTTGTGCTCTACTGAAAAGTTTGAACGTTTCCTTTTTAAATCGAAATAAATATTTCAATATTGTATGAAGGTCACTGTATCAGAAACGTCCACAACAGCACGAGGACTTGCGTTTTCCTTAGTGTGATATTGTGAGACCTTTTGGGGCAGAGTCATAAATGGTAAAAAAAAAAATTGATGGTTCTACATTTCCCATAACTTCCTATTATCAGCGTTTTGATATGCTCCATATATGCTTCAGGCATACAGATGTACAGTATTACTAAGGCACTTGAGCTCTCCCCTGTCTGTATATTACTATAGGAGTA
>VURO01009946.1:2325-12437 GCA_015108175.1 Pelvicachromis taeniatus
ATAAATATTAAAAACGAGGAATATTAACAGAGTGTTTGTTTGTGGCAGATTTAATGCTTGAAGTTTTTTTTAGAAATAACTACATTTTATTTCATCTGTTATCTCAAAACACAGCTGGCACCAACTTTTTTCCTTTTTTGTTTTCTGTAACTCAAACTTTTCCTATCATTTTACAGATTTCCTTGTATTTTTTTCATGTGGAGAAACGGCACTTATTATTCCTCATCTCTGACTTTTCATTATATGTGAATTATTTCACTTTTAATACTAGAAGATGCCACAACTTAATTATTTATTTCTTTTTTTTACTATGGAGTTGTTTTACTGGTCAGCCCATCAAATGATCAAATGAGGCTAAATGAACTAAAGTGAGTCAGTCTTGCTGCCAAGTCTTCATTAGACTGTGTAATTTGCTCAGATTATAGCAAACAGAATTAATCGTGCGTCCTCGGACAAACACTCCTCTGATTAAAAAATGTCACAGCTGAAAACTGAAATATAGAAGTTAAGGCGGGATTGTTTACACCACTCAAGGCCAAGACCAAAAGTTATGAAGTACTTTAAAATCACTAGTTTTGTGAGGAATGTGACATGAATTCATTTAAAGGATATCTCAACCTGGTGTTGATGTGCCTACAAATGAGTCTAGTTTAAAAGTTCTGATTGATTTCTTGCATTTTAAAGACCTCATGTAGAAAACATTTATTTTCTTAATACTTCACAGAACTGCTTTTTCCAAATTTGGTGACTCTGAGCCACATTAACAGGAAATACAGAAGATTAAACAAATTGTTTTGTTAATACAGTGGAACGTGTATTCCTTTCACCCACCATGTGTTAATGCACCACTGCATTTAATTGGGAGTTATTATTAATCTCTGACTCTCTTCCTCGTCATGTCTCTTGTCTCGCCTCCTTCCCATCACCCCAACCAGTTGTGGCAGATGGCTGCTCCTTCCTGACCCTGGAGATTTTTTCCTGTTAAAAGGGAGTTTGTCTTTCCCACTGTCACCAAAGCGCTTGCTCATACAGGGTGGTCTGATTGTTGGGGTTTTCTCTGTATTATCTATAATATAAAGCACTTTGAGACAACTGCCATTGTAATTTGGCGTTGTACAAAAATTCAACTGAACTGCTAATTATTTATTATTACAGCAATAAGACTACAGAACTGAGCAGTTTGCATATTTCGTGTCATTGGGCAGGGCTCAAGTGGGAGAAGAGAACACATTTGGAACATTTCCAGAGTAAAATGCTTAAATGGAATGAGTGTTTCACACTAGTTTCATTGAACCGTGAAGGGGAAAAAAAAAAAACAACTTATGCACAAACACGGTAAGTTTTCCTATTTTCTGATTTCCTTTCTTGTTGTCCGGCCCACTGCACATACTCATTAGTTTTCTCCCGCGGTCGCAGGCACAGATCACACTGTGTACTATAGTAATGCAATTACACAAAACAGTTTTACAGATCTTTCAGATCAATGGGGGTTTTTTTTTCCAGTTGCGGTACCACAATTGACTACTTGGACAATTTGGCACCAATCTAATCACAACTTCTTGGCCCTCAGGAAGCAGATGACCTTCTTTGGATGTGAGTCTTTTACATGAGCTGGTTTTGTGTTTCAAAATGTAAATTAAAGTGTTGCGTCACACTGTAAAGTGACAAGAGTAGAGACTCGGGTCAAACCTGATGACTTGAACCCATTTATATCTTCATAGTTTGCTCACTGGTTACTGGAGATTTCATCCAAACTTTCTGATCTTTGAAGTCTCAAATGACACCAATATATGGCTTAAAAATCCTGCAGTGAGATGCGTAGGTAAAGAAAACAGCAGCACACTAATGGAGTCTGATCAGTTTTTATTCCCTTGTAAATAGAATATCAATAAAAACACACCTTAAATATAACATAAGGTTTATCCAACAGATGAAAAAGTAACAAAAGGCCTATGTAGAGTTTCTACATAGCGATTACAGAACAGTCTACTGTCCAAAAAAGGCACTAAATCCTGAAATAGAAAGGAAGCAGATAAACAAACAAAATCAATTTAAACTGATACAACAAAGATCCTGCTGAGGTTTGATATTTTTCATTTTACAGAGATTTATTGAAGAGCTTATTGCCACAGTGAAATGGCAACCACTGCTTGTTTTCCTCCTGGCTGATTACATGACAACAACATCGGAGCGTCTCCATTTCACATCGACATGAACGATAGATGTGTTTTTCACCTTAATAAAAAAAAACTGCATTTTTTTTTTTTTTACTCTTTAAACGTGAAACTGCATATTACAACACTGAGCAATGAAGGAGGAATGAAACACCTACATGTGAGGCATCAGTCTCAACTATAATGTAACTCACAACCTTTAACATGCACCTGGATTTTGTTCAAGGAAGCATCTCACATCCAAACTTTCCTGTTAAAGTATCCGCTGTACTGTGTGGACCACCGGCTAAAGTGACAGCGGGATATGGCACAGGTAAAGACGAGTCAAGTTGTAGTCAGTGCCAAACATATGCACAGGTAGATGTTCCAAAAAAGAAAAATGGTTCAACAAGGCAACAGAGGACTGAAGGCAGACGGCAAAACTTCTAACCGATGGAAAGACACAGCATGAACGGCCTGACAGAGCAGCACGAGCAAAGGCTTTTCTGTTTCTGTCCTACTGTTTGTTGTTTTGTTTTTTTTATTTCAAGAGAACTTTAAGTATATTAGGCAGTTTTCTGGCACAAAAGGAGTCCATTTAGATCAAAACGGACAAAAAGCACAGCAAACACCAGAAAAGACTGAGGTTTCTGTTATTAGAAGCAAATATGGGTTCTTTATGTAAGGAAGTTTAGCTTATTTCTTAACATTTAAATCAGTGTTCACTCTCAATTTTGTAAGATCTCCTGGTGGTGCTTAACAAATTATCGACACCGTTAGATCGACGTCGGACTCATCTTCCCAATCGTTTTATTAGACCATGTTGGGTAATCAAACTAAGACAGTGGCTTTGCCTTTATTTTTTATTTGCAGGGTTTTTCCCCCTCTTTTATTTACAAAATAGCTTAAACGACACAAACTCACACTAACTGGCTGCTTCAGACCTCCAAAATGCAATGTCATGAGAACACCATGAAGGCAAAAAAGAATAATCTCAAAATAGCATGATGTCCTAAATGAATCCATAGATTCATTTCAGAAAGGCTTCTGCTTAGCAGATTAAAAAGGAGGAAAAAAAAGAAAAAACAAGAAATAAAAAACGATCTGTAACCCTTTGATGGGTTTGTACATTTTGGTGTAAATCATTAAATGACAGAAAGCTACATAACTGACTAATAATGTCTCAAATGCTTAAAGCAAAGACACCCAGGACAGCACTGCTGCCACACAATTAAAGAAATCCTCCACCACACCACAAGTTTCTCTGACATTTAGCCCGAAACACAGAAATCCACCAGAATGACAGAGGGACTATTTTGTATTTTATGGACCCTGGTGGACATTGGAGCTCATAAATGAGTAGATTCCCTTTAAACGTGATATTTACTGGCTCTAGTTTGAGGAGAAATTTCCCTTTTGAAAAGCCGCTGACGCTTCTGTTGTCAGCCAGCGTGAATCATCTTTACGGCCTTGTCACAGTTTGATCCAGACGGGACTGACACAAATCAGCTCGACAGTTAGTTTGAAGCGTTGATTCACATTGAAGCAGCTGTGGACGAACCTGCGGGGAGTAGCTTATAGCTGAATGGGAGGGAGCGAGGTATACATGTCGAGTTTTTAAACTCTGAACGAGTAGCTTAGCCTGTAAAGCACCTGGTGACGATGAACCGGTTTGAATGAAGCCGCTTTAGTGTAACAGAACATCATGTTATTAGCTCGCCTGCATTAGCTGTAGTACGGTTAAAAATGTACAGCCATTGTAGAAGTCTTCTTCGTGCACTGATCCCCCGTTAGTGCTTGGAGAAAAACGAGGCACTTCAACATGAAGCTGAGGTGTGCTGCACCTTCGTAAGCAATTAGGTTTCCATCAAGTGTTACACTGCACTGTAGTATTATTAATGTTTTAGCCTTTGAGAAAGTTTTAGTGTCAGCTGTAAAAGGTAAGCAAACGTAAGAGCTGGACTGATAGTGTTGAATGAAATGATAGTGTTAGCAGTGATCTCCTACTGAGCTGCACTCACTTCTTTTATTTGTTTTGTTTTAAAGATGGGTAAGTGTGTGTGTGTTGCTCATAAAATCAGACTGCAGTCGTGATTTCTTTTTTTTTTTTTTAGCCTGTTTTAACTCATTGTTTTGGTTTTCTTGCCCACAAGCTTGGGCTTATTTTCAGACATTGCAAGTGAAGATTTTGTCAAAAAGCTGCAGTTAAAATACCAGATCCTTCCATCCCGGCACTAAAAGGCAGACAAACTTGTGACCACATATCTTTCAATTATCTTTATGTTCCTTAGCGGATTATTAAGCAGCTTAGGAGCCACGTCTCCTCCTCGACTCCAGTGAAACAGGATGTACGTGCAAAGCTTGGATCACTATGACATTTCTGTTAGTGTAGTTGAAAGGCTCCGAGCGCGGTGCTTATAGTGGGCAGAACATTTTGGGAGTGCACGACTAAGTTAAAGCCCCAGTAAGGGCTTTACTTACTTTTCACCGGCGGATGATTTTGTATTCACTGCAGAGATGATTTGGAAAGTATTTTTAGGTTCTGGAGCTTTGACAATATAAACCACGAGCAGTTTAGCAAAGACGGATGGCATCACTGTGACGTCACCCACTGGTCACGTAAGTCACATCTGGACATCTTCTTCGCCGTCATTGTCTTGGGTGTTTTGAACCCAGATGTGAAGACTGAGGAGTGTATCTGACAGTTAAACTATAGCATGCTGCCATGCCTTCAGTTTCTAAAAATACTTTTAAAATTTAAAGGTTTAGTAAATTTAACATTAGCCACGCAAAAAATAATTATTTTTCATTTTAGGACAATAAAATATAAATAGAATACAAATGGCTGACAGTGATTAAGTGATAAACAAGTGAATGAGCACTTTATGTCGTGTATTCAAACTTTTAAATTAAAATCGTGAAAATGTTAAAAAAAAAAGTTTAAAATCTCTTAGACTTCTACAACGGCTGTACTAACCTTAAATATCCTCGATTTTACCTCAATCAAATATTTGCTTTTTTAATTATTATTAAGCAGATTTCTTCTTATGGTCATTTCAAAATAATTAACCTCCTCAGAAAACACGTTGTCCTCTGGCCTGTCAGTCAGTCTCAGTGACTAATGAAATATTTCAACAAGGACTCAAAGCACCATAAACAAATTAAGTGTCATTCAAAATGAAAATACATCTTAAAAGTGACAGTGTGTGTTTTGAACACATGGCATATCGAGCACAAACACAGATATACCTGAAAAAAGAATATAAAAATGATGCATTTCGCTTGAAATAGTTTTGACACATCTGATGCGTCTTTGATTAGCATATCTCAAACACACAGTTTCATCCATGATTATCATACACTCAGAAAATACACAAAATCTTAAAACTTAATACTTTGGCTAATGTTTCACTCGTCTTTCACCAACATGATAAGACTCATACTGATAGTTTCTCTCATTTGAAGCTAATATGTCTATATAGTGTATAAAGAAATGGATTCGGGTACATATACTGTATATAAGTATAGTCTGTGTGTCTACGCACACACACATAGTAGAAAGATGGGTAACAAATTAAAGGAAAAATCCAAATGTTGTGTCAACGTGTTGGCCCCTTCATATGCAGGAAATTCACTGATTCTCCAAATTTCTAAAACTG
Organism: Pelvicachromis taeniatus; assembly: GCA_015108175.1. Lineage (NCBI taxonomy): Eukaryota > Metazoa > Chordata > Actinopteri > Cichliformes > Cichlidae > Pelvicachromis > Pelvicachromis taeniatus. The sequence continues at coordinate 8,138 of VURO01009946.1, forward strand.
TACTAGAGGGATGAACAGCATTCTTCAAAAACATATTCCCTCATTTGGTGATTTCAGAGCGCTCTCTAACAATGCCAGCCCACAATCTCCTATAGGTGCCCAAGTGAGTGTGACTCTGGTGACAGTCTGATGACTTCACAGCTTACAATTTCTGTTTTCAAAAGCCTAAAAGTTGTTTTCTTGGCTCATTTATTTTTTCTGTTCATCGGCTCACACAAAATAAGCACAACCCAACACTGCCAAACTTGTGAATGTTAAATAGAACTGTATTTATATAGGGCTTTTCATACTATGGGCATTTAAGAATATCGGGAAAAAATTAAAAAAATTAAGACGAGAGGGTAGAAACGCCTTATGTGTTGCCATCCTGCAGTTTCCATGTTGTGAATACATACGTACGTTTGGAAAACCGCAAACACAAAAAACAGCTGATCCGAGCTGAGAAGTGCAGAGCGTAAACGAGTAAATACAACTATAATATAACTACACAGCAAATGTTAGAGAAAGAAAAAACATATGGGCCAATATAATCTGAATATCAGTTTTTTTTTACATTACTAAATATCATATCAGCACCTGTATTGAACATCTTACATCTGTTAATATGGGGTTCAGCATCTCGCCCAAAGACAATTCAACATGCAGACTGAACCACTTATCCTCCAATCAGGATATGACCGGCTCTCTCAGCCACAGCTGCTTTCCAAGCACCAAATGTTTACCACGCAGTGGCCTCCAGCCAGTGACATTGACACCAAACAGACAATCATTAAAAAAAATAAAAAGATAGACTCTGCTTCATCTAAACTGAACTTTAAAGATCATGTTTAAGAAAAACTTAAAGCACATCTCAAAGCTATATGCACATTGCACGCAGGATTACAACTCCACTTCTACCTAAAGATACAAAGCACTGCCAGCCTGGGAGAGAACACCCTTATTAGGGAAGTAAAGTTATTGTGACCTTTCCCTCTACCGGGACAAATAGGCCCAAACTGGATCCTAACACTGTAGGGGTCAGTGGTTCAGTTTCCTTTAATTTATCACCCATCTGCATTTATTCACTTTACATTTTATCTTTAGTATTTAAACAGCTTTATGACACTACTGACTTCCTCTCAGCTGAATGATATGTGTTGATTATTAATTATATAATCCAGCAGGTAACTGGGTACGAATGAATAAACATCACCCGGTCACAAGGACGCCCAGGTTTCTAGTTTTTATACAACTCTCTCTCAAAAAAATAAAAAAATAAAATAAAACTTATTGATTTGGAAGCAAAGTATAGCCATACAGGATTAAACTCTCACTGGAAACTGAGGCCCTAATTAGTTTAAACGCTACTAAATTCACAGTATTTAAATATTTATAAAGGGTAATTTCACTATTGTAAATAGAAATAAATCACATTTAGGTCCAAATTAGTGCCTGAAAACCCCAGGCAGTTGAATTGTCAATATAAACTTGCTGCATTTAATTAACCACACAAATACAAGTAAAATCTGTAAAAACAATAAATTCTGAAGGATTTAGTAATGATAAAATGGCATTATCCGTGTTTAGTTCTTCATCAAATTCAATCATTATGGCCTTTCGCTGCTTCTACACATTGACTTTATTTTATCAGGCAGGGGAGGCTCATACGGTTTTTCTCTCTTTTTTTCTTTTTACGTTTTTCAGTCATTTTGGGCCCAGAGAGACATTACTTATACGCCGTGACCCCAAGATTAAATATAAAATTTAAAATATAAAGAACTGTGATGAAATGTGCTGCAACACTTTATCAGTTAATAGAAACGAAAATGAACGCATTTATCTTTTGAGGCTGTTCAGTTGTGTTGTGATCACAGTGCAAGACCCTGAAACGTTTGGAATTCCATGTCAAATACAGTGTTGTCCTGCTGTGAAAAAAAGCAGTTTTCCAAGAAAATCTGCACAATGCATGAAAGTCCTGTTTATCAGCCTTCTATGGAAGATTTAAAACGCCTCAACATAAACAAGCCAACAAAGAAAACAGACTGCTACAGCATGTGTTCCCTTATATGTGCATCCTATTTCACTTTCTTTGCTGGATTTGTTTTAAGGTACATTTTAAATTTTCCACAGGTTGCTGGGGAACACTAACAAATAAAAGCTTATTGTTAATATTATAATTATAATACACTAATAATGCCTATACGAGCGTAGCAGAGCAGGTTGGTGGTTGGAGGTAGGGTTGGGAGGTATCTCAGGGTTGGACTTTACACGACTTTTGGTCATTTTTTTTCCACTTATTATTACATTCCTATAAAATCTGCTTGCATATAATGACACCTGTTTATCGCTCCGACAGCTTTGATATCTGTCCCTCCTTTCAGTCGTCCTCCAGAGTCTCCGTCTTGATGTCATTCCCCATGCTGCACCCTGCGCCATCCCCCTGATTGGTTACTGCCGGGCTGCTGTCACTCACCGCCACCTTCTCCAAACTGACTGGATCCTGGGGCTCGGATAGGGCACTGTGAACTGTGGGCTCATCCTGGAGAGAGGGGGAAGGAGGGGACCAGGAAACACCTGTTAGTCTGGAACCTTCCATCTGAGGAACCGTGCCTGATATTAGGGAACGACCAATGAGAGTTGTGGCCCTCTGTCCAGATACGCCCCCTCTACCCAGGGCAGAAAACCAGCTGGGAAGCAGAGTGGGAACCTGAGTGAGGGGATAAGAAAAAAGAAGGTTGAGTGGATCTGTAGCTCCGTGTGGAATCGCTGATAAAATGTAAAGGGGGTGTAGATGTGTTCCAGCTGTACCTGGGTTGGAGAGGACAGGTCAGCTCGACTGAAACTGAACTGCCTTGCTGAAGCTCTCTTTTCAAATAAGGACACCTCACAGCCCTGTGAGAAACCAGCAAACGGGTTATACAGGGGAGAGGCAAGTTATCTGTATCACCATATATTCCTGTGATTTTGATTATTCACGCACTGGGGACAAACGTTAATTTTTATTAAACATACAAGCACTATGAACAAATGCCCATGCTAAGTCGACTTATCAGAGGGATTCTTAACAGCTCCTCCATCTGTGGAGTGATTTCTGTGTGAAGGACTGTGACAAACGTTTGAGTTTTCAGGACCAAATCTCACTCTGAGCTTTCTTTCTTCTGGCAAATACTTGCTAAATTTAGTGTCCCTGTAACACGGATTACATGCAAGCCGTTTCATGTGGGAGAACGCCGTCTTGAAAGGATCAGATAGGCTAATTCATCCAAATGCCTGGGGCTGGTCAAGTAACTAGATAACGTTATCAACTAATCATCCATAGATTTACAGAGCAAAGATGTAGAACTGCTACATGCTTTCTACATAAATAGCCAACATAGTGGCAGCTGTCATTGTAGTGATACCGAGTTGTTGAAGGCACATGATATACGGTACATACAACAGTCCAACACAAGTGTTGAGAAGCAAAAGTCTAGCACGGGGGTAAGGCAACTCCAGGTCTCAACTGCCGGTGTCCTGCAGGTTTTAGATGTGTCCTTGATCCATCACAGCTGATTTAAATGGCTAAATTACCTCCTCAACATATCTTAAAGTTCTCCAGAGGCCTGGTAATGAACTAATCATGTGATTCAGGTGTGTTGACTCAGGGTGATATCTAAAACCTGCAGGACACCAGCACTCAAGGCCTGGAGTTGCCTACCCCTGGTCTAGCACAAGCACAAGCTGCGCACAAGTGAGCAACGTAATCATAACTGCAACAGCCGTGGGTGTCATTAACGATTAACGATGGCTTATTGAGGTTATGCCGAGCTGCTTGAAAAAAAATGATGGCGACACGAACACAGTTCTCATGGGGAAATTCAAAAATACTTCCTGCTTTGTTCTTTTTATTAAGACGTAGAAATTCGCGTATAGAGTTTACCTGGTCAGGGAAGTCGTTGCCATCCACGTCGTCACTGTTGGACTGACCTCCTGGACTCTGAACCTCGATGCCATGACTCTCCAAGATGGCTGCTTCTTCAAAAACACAAACGTCATCATAGCATATCGACTCAGCAACCAAACAGCAACACACGCAAGATGAGAACATCAGTGATTCAACTATTCAGAAGCTGCTCTTCTCGGAAAGAAAACAACATCCTGTTCCTCTTCAGGTGTGTGAGAAATTTAACACTTTCTATTGTGATGACCAGCATCTGTGTCATGCTGGTCAAAAGAACCTCACACAATTAGGATTTCTGTTAAAGAGCAACACAAGCTCTTGTGTTGATTAATTAGAGCATCATGTGCTACTTGCACATGATGCTCTTAAGCACATAGATAC
>VURO01009946.1:12457-24577 GCA_015108175.1 Pelvicachromis taeniatus
AACACCTTTCCCCCCCCCCCCCCCCCACACACACACACACACACACACACACACACACACACACACACACACACACACACACACACACACACACACACACACACAAATACGGACGTAGACATTACCAATATTAGCACGCCTCTTGATGTCTTTGCGGCGGTTAGCAAACCAGTTGTAGACCTTCAAGGATGTTACCCTCTCCAAATCAGACAGCTTCTTTCCTGTGACACACACACGCACACAGACACACACACACACCTCACTTAGTCTGTTACTGTGTTTGTTTATTGAAGTGCATTCAAGCCCTCCATATACTTTAACAATGAAAAGTCAGTTTTATTTATGGACAACAGCCATCTGAAGCTCAAGTTTTTTTAAATTGTATGGAATTCCAATGATGACAGTGGTGAGGACAAACTTTGAACTTTGAACAGGGAGACAGAATCAGTCTAGCAGATAACTTATTTTATAATGCAGTTAGAAAAATGAAGCTTGAGAAGGTGCAGTTCTTCTAATTTATAAATACACATTAAGCCAACGAAGTAGTTAACATATTTTTTATTATTTATTTATTTACTAAATAGCAGATCTAATACTTAGTTTCCTCAATCACTAATAATTAATTTGGGATGCAATTGACAGCCTTTAGCCAGTAAGACTGTACCTGGTTTCTGTATGACGGCATTGCAGGCAGTGGCAATCTCCTCTCTCTTGGCTTCATCAGGATACTGGTTATCATTGAAATAGCTGCAGATACACATTGCACTTCATTACTTTCACTTCTTCTTACATCAGTTCTACAATTCTACATCAGTACCCCTCCTCCTCCTCATCATCATCCTCACCCCTCCATGACAGCCAGACACTCCTTCCTCCAGGTAAATCTGCTCCCTCGTCGCAGACGGAAGCCACCGGGGGCCGAACCAAATGTAGGAGGAGCTTGATTCCAGTCCATCACCTCCTCCAGTGCTAAGGGGGTGGCTCGCATTGCCAGAGTAGCACCTGGAGCATCAAACATTACACAAGATAAATAATGAGATTTACTAGGTTCTGTTTTTCCTGCATCATAACTGGACAGTAAGAAAACTATCAGGCTGGAAGTCAGTTTTGTTGCACTGGAAGCATTTACCGTACATTACCATAGCAATCACTGTTTAAATCAAACTTTTGTCTCTGCATAAATCTTTAGACACATAATACACTAATCAATGATCACTAACTTATATGTCGTCAGAGAGAAAAATGTCTGTCAGAGCTGGTGATGATGTGAATAACTAACTTCTAACTTTCAAATGAGGCTGAAATGGCTTTAAACTAAATGTATCTTAAAGCATTTATTTTTCAATATGCAGCTGCAGAGAGGATCATAGATTCAAGCCAGTTAAGGTCCTGTATCCAATTTAGATCCAGTCATTTCCCGGCTCATCCGATCTGCATCTGTTTTGGACTTGTCCCAGCACAATCTGTATTTATTGTTTAAAATGGCTCATCCTTCCCAGATAACACTGAAAAATCCAAAATCTAGCTGATTAGCATGTAGATAGCTCTATAAAAGCTTACACATTTCTTTGAATGTTTATTGTTAGAGTAAATTGCTGGATGTTGTCATTATTGTGATTATTGTTGTATGTTTAAAACTATGAACCTTGGTTAAACTGCAAGACTTAAAGACACCTTTCTGTTGATCCTTCTTTACGATAGGATGCTGGGGGATCAACACATGTCCTTTATTGCACAGAGCTTTCTTGACATCTGTTAAAGTCTTGAAGGAAGGTTGTAGTGTTTTACTGTGGACATACCATAAAAATACACTGTTCTTTTTTTAGATAAGACATGTATACTTCCTGAATGTTTATGGGTGCACCTGTGTTTACATTAGTTAAACTGTTTAGAGTAAACCATATGTTAGAGATGACCTTAGTTTTATGACTAGTAGGAAGTCATGTATTCCCACACACACAAACACACCACACACACATACATACAGAGTGTTTGAAACTTTTATGACACACCACAGGGGGGTTGCCCTGGGGTGTTCTGTGACTGTGTTTTTCTGAATAAAAGGATGGCAGAGGGAGGTTGACGTTGAAGTCTTTCAACGTCAGCAGAGAGGATGGTTCTGTGAATCCAACGAAAGCTTCCCTTGCAGCAAGTCCAAAAAGATCGATCGCTGTCTGTCTTGTTTTCCCTCATGAGGATAAGTCTGTAGAGAACCAGCGGAGGGTGGCTACGGCAAACCTCACATTTATATTAATGTTAATATATGTTATAATGTGTGAAATTGAAACAGCTACTATTACTTAACACTTAATTAATTGTAACTCAGTATAAAAGATGCTATGGTTTTAAGAGCGCCCAAATTATTAATGCTTATACTGAAAAACATTAAAGAAGACTTGTAAGTCTTATTAAACCTTTTTTACCCAGTAATAGCAGAAATAATGAACTCCACCATAAAACATAACTTAACCACTGCTGGTCAGAAACTATTCAAAACATTTTTTTTTAATTTAATAAAAACTTCTCTTTGACATGGGATCTGTGCCTGAGTCTGTTGTTTTCTGTGTAACTAATAGCAGGTATATCAGGTATATCAGTAACCTGTGACAATTTTCCCAGAATTTCATCCACAGTTTCTGTCACTGACATTTTATCCCTGTCAGGTTAGTTTCATCCATTGAAAATTCAAGTTGGGTGACGATGACCAGAAACAGTTCATGTGTATTGTGGTCCAAACTAATTCAAATGTCTCCTTTCTCCTGTCCTGTATTTATAAAGATAAACATCATGGCCCACACTGAAACATAATCATATTTCTGCTCTGTATTTACTCGTTGCCATGGTGAATCCTGGTATTGGCACATTGATGATGGCTTACTGTCTCTACTCACGCACACGCTTAACTGAGGGTGAACATGCTATAAAGTTGTTTGAACTTACTGTGATCAGCCTTTCTGGAATGGGAAACTCAGAGCTGATGGTTAGACAGAGTTTGTTGAAGCTGCTTTCAGGGACATGTCGACTAAATTCTGCATTCTTTAAGTTATATTTTTTTCCAGACCGACTGGGAATCAGTACTTTAGAGTAACAAGCCAATAAAGTCATGATATCTGGAAGAAGCCCCACACTAGTTTGTTTTCCCTATAGGGAGGTCACATGCTAACTAGAAGTATCCTGCACTGTTTTTCATTCTGTACATTCCAATATGCTGATCTCAGGTTTAACACAACGTAGCCATTGTTTATTCCACACTTTATTTCCATAACTGTAGCCTTCTCAAGATTCCCAAAATGTAAAAAAAAAAACCAAGCTTTCTTTTCTTACAGAAGAATTTAAACTGATACTATCTATCACTGCATATCCCTCAAGTCGCCTGAGCTTGGCAGAACTCTTCTATGCTTAGACCACCTGGAATTCATTACAATGCTCCCTTTAGAGTGAATGCTTTAGTAATTGCTCAATTTAACTTTGTCGTCTTCTGGCTTTACCAGTTTTATCTGATTTGTCTCTCAATTAATTGTACTTGTCTATTGTTTTGTTTTAATGTGATCCTTTTAATCCAATGTCTTATTATTTATCTATTACTTGTTGTAAGCTTCTTTTGTCATTTTAAATATTCAATATTACTGTTTTGACTTGAGTCTAAACATTTCTGATTCTGATTACACCTAAAAAAAATATCTTTCCCCTCATGCTGAAAAAAAGGCAGCACAATGTGTCACGCATTCAAAGCAGCACACTAGTTATTAATAAACTCCCTCCTACTGTTTTACTTTACAGTATTACTTTCCACAGGTGGAAAAGTTAGAGAAAAGTTTTATATAAAATGTGGAGCTGTTGGAGAAAGGAGTTGTTACCAGGGTTGGTCTTCTCCAGCTGGTACCAGCGGAAGAAAGCTCGCTTCTTCTGCTCGCTGAGGTCCGATCCCTGCTGTAGGAGCCAGTGGGAGATCCGGCTCTGACTGATCCCTGGAGGAACGGGACAGAGTCAGACTTGTGGGGGTCTGGTGTTTGTTCACACACCAACATTTCTGCTTGTGTTTTAGCTGACAGATTAAATTTATACTTACCTGTTACCTGAGCAACCACAGCCTGGGATATACGTCGGTTTGCCAGGAAGGATTTAATCTCTTCCTTGATCACAGCACTGTCCCTCCTGCAAGAAGGGAGAAGAAAACAGTACAACACGTATTTAAATCTTCAACATTACAAGCCTGGCATTAATTTACACACGCCAACACAACAATCACTAGACTTACACCAGATGTAACTGTCTGCAGTTCAGATATACATTACAAGCTGTTGTACCTGAATGTGTGCTGCTGTAATATTCCTTGCTCTCCTTCTCCTTTGATTTCATTTTCACACATCTTCAAATCAATACTGCTGATTGCTGCCGTCTGGCTGCAGACTACAGATGAGAGGCACTAGACTGGATGTGTGTACTTGTGCTCATTTTGTATGTGTGAGTGTTTGTTTGGCAGCAATCATCACATCATATTCATATTCAGAGTGAGCTACAAGCAGCCTTGTCAGGAATCGGGACCCTCTGTATTAACACATACCCTGTGCTGCTGCAAATTACTGTACATGTGTCTTTAAAAGCAACATTCACCCTTCTGAATTCCTAATTATTGCTGTTTTTGTAGTAAACTAAAGAGAATAGTGTTATAAGCTTTGTAACACTAAATGCAGTTGGTTGGCAAGAGTCACTTTTCCATCACTCTTTACCAGGGCCGACTATCAAAATATACATGCAGGTTCCTCCTTTGCTGACTTTTCCAGTTTATTTACAGGTGACACGTTACAAACATTTACAAAACCCTATACTTTACAGGATAATATAGCAGATACTGGACCACAACAAATACATCAACTTCTCTGCACGACAACAGCTGAAGTTTAAGCAGAGCATCAAAACCTCTGATACAAACATCAGGCTCTATATAGATGTTTTAATCTACGTTGTTCGTACATTATAACCACTAACCCCTCTGAAACCCTACACTGTCTTTCTTCTTAAGGTTAACCTAAAGGTTAATTTACTTTTAAGTTTATCTAGTGTCTAATGTTATATTGTTTAACAAAACAATTGTCTAAAATTATCTTCTTGCTCTAAGGATTTTCTTTCTTTTTTTTTTTACTTTAGGCAAATTCAGCAGCTGTTCAGCAGAACATGCAAGAATTAAATGCATGTATTTCAAAAGTACTGGTAAAACCAACCACCAAAATAACGTTCCAGAACACCTAATCTGCTTTGAGCTGGTGTTACCTGCCATTATAAGGCCTGTTCTTACCTCATCAAGTCCTCCACCTTTTCATCAACGTCTATGTCCTCTTCACTGGCTTCAAACGCATACCCTGGTGTGGTTACAGTAGCGCTAACGACACCAAGAGGAAACCGGGGTGGTGAAAGCTTCCCATTGGTAACGGCAACCAAACCATTTGGCACTACTGCTGTTATGGTATTAGGTGAAGCTACTGGAACAGGCAGAGGTGGGGAGGTGGTGTCAAAGTTGTTATTAGGGGACAATGAAAGGCGGTTGTTGGGAAAACTTGTCTGAGTGGCGGTAGAAGTCATGGAAGAAGAGGCGGCGACAGTGCTGGAAGACGAGGGTGGCATATAGGAAGGTTTATGGGTCAACTTGTGCCCATGTTGCCGGTCCAGGTGATCCAGGGTGTCCAGCGCATGGAGAACCTCTGCCTGGGTGATACCCGTCCTCCGTAGCCTCTGGAGGAGGTCAATTTGCTCGATGGTGAAGCGAGGCTCCTCACACTGCTGGAACATCCTGTAGGAGATTATTTTAAAACTATTACAAGCAGAAGACTTTAATAAATATGATTACAGACACTGAACCGATGCCACAGAACAGTACAGCCTCATAAATTCTATTGAGGCTTAAAAATACCTGTCGCTCAACTTTCTGTTTTGTTCAGTTGTACTAAAAGTGCTTAGGGTTCAGGCCGTGGTTTGGGGTCATCACCAGCAATTACTTAGACCTGACATGGTTCACACACACATGCACAGTGAGTTACACATGCACATTGCTTTTAAGCTATACTTTCTTATCCATTTCCAGGAGAGCATTAAACAAATTACAGAACATCACAAACCACTATGATTTTATCATATCCTTTAGTAGAGTTGTGCCATATTGTATTGTCTGAGCTAACATCGGTATAAATTTTACCCTTATATAAAAGTGTCATATATCTTTGCTATAGCAACTTCATACATTTACATTCCCTGATTTCAACAACCTCCAACAAAAGCAAAAAAAAAACAGTTTCAGCTGAAGGTGAAAACAACGAACAAACAACCAGTCAAGGAAGGAGGAGATGCTGGTAGCCCATGATGTGCAATCCAAATGTAAACAAATGATTCAACCAAGTTGAACTCTATATGACGGGAAGAGCTAATGGTGGATGGAAATTACTGATGCAGTTCTGGTTAAACTAAAGTGTTAAGCATTTATTTTATATTTATTACACACACACACACACACACACACAAAAACAAACAAAAAAACAGTAGCTTACATTTGACTTATGCCATGTCACTGCATATAATGCTGTGTCATCACTATTGCACTATAATGCCTTGCTGCTGCTGGTAGCTTGTTTCAATAGATTCACACTTTGGATTAGGTAGTGTGTCATTAGTGATAGCAGCTCATTGGAAAAGAGAGATGGAAAACACCCTTTATTTACTTATACTTATAAATGCTACTGCCAGAAAGCTACAAGCAGCAATAAAACAATGTTCAGTATTTTTTAACATGATGAAAAATAGCATTATTGCACATTTTCATGAAATATTGTGATCTAATTTTGAGGCTATCTCGCCTACCTCTAGCTGACGGTAATCAGTGGCCCCTGCACTGTAACACTATTCTCATAACTGCTGTGAAATGTTTGCAATGCAAGCATGCGTAGTACTTCTATGCACTGACAACAGTACTAAACACTTTAGAGGTGTTTAAAGAATGCACAACTTGAAATGACTGTTCAGAAAAATAAATGCTTTCCATAAATAGTGCGAGTTTTCTAAAACAAAATGAAAATCACTGGTTTTTAGCTCATTACAGGCTTTTTTCTGCACAATAAGCTTCACATCTCTGAAAGAATCACAGAAAAAAAATATGCCAGTACAGTCACATCTGGTAGCTTCCTGCCTGCAGATTTACAACACACACACACACACACACACACACACACACACACTAAGACGTCACCACTCAGCAGCTGCTGTCCAGATATGAAGTGCATTCCTACACATTTAATAAGCATTTTATTACAGTTGATGAGCTTTTGGTTCCTCTAATCATTTAAAGTTACGCAAATATTTCATTCACCCAATTCACTGTGTGCTATTGTATGATTTTAAATCAAATGCATTCCCCCCTCAATGCAGCCCTGGCGCATTAAATTTTAATTCTTATCTACAACCGCACAGTGAATTTGTCATTTCAGAAAAAAAAACTGTCATAACAGTCACAAGGCTGAACCGAGGGGGAAAAGCGGGAGAGCAAGAGAGGAAGATAAACAGAGAAATAAGAGATAAAACATCTGTCTCAGTGCTTTTCTTTCTGGCGCAGAGAAGAAAAACAGGCCACAGCAGAAAATCAAAGTCAGCAGGCATATCAACACGTACAGATATAAGAGAGGGAGGTTGTGGGTGAGTGTGTGTTTGCATGTGTGTGTGTGTGCATCTTGGGAAGAATGCCAAGAAAAATTTACATTTCAGGCAGCAAAGCTTCATACTTTCCCTCCCTGCTGCAGAGGATGACTCATACTGAAGTTAGACTGATACACAAGATCAATAAAGAAAACATTACCACAAAAACGATTATCTAAACTATTCATATACTTCATTTAATTTGATAATCACTGATCGTGATCACCTGTGCGACATTTTATTATGCATACTCAAAGCTCTAACATATTTTCAGTTGTTTCTGAAGTTTTATCTACAGTCTGTTTGCTTTACTTGGTGTTTTTATTTTTACTTTTAACACAAATTCAACACAAAAGGTAAACATCTGTATTCTTTACAGTGTGCCTTAAAACCAGGTACCACTGGTAAATTAGTTGATCTTTGTGCATACTAATAATAGATTTTTATTTTGAGGGGAACTGTCTGTCACACATTCACTGCAGCTCTGCACTTTTTCTCCTCATTACTCAGCGGAGCTGTAAGTGAGAACGTAAACGTCCGACTCAATCAAATTGAGCATTAAAAGCTCTTTAACTTGCCGGCTCCCTAGTGCAAAGTCCTTGCGACGTCCCACTGCACCCATATGAGAAATTAAAAAGAGTAATCGTCCAGTGAATTTGGAGAGAGCTAGTGGACGCCCTCCTACACGCTCCACCCAGGCATCACCTGAACCTGAACCAGGACTGCCAGTAGTGACAACGCTTCTTGAGCAACTATATAGTGCCATGTGCCCCATGTGAGAAAGGACCATTTCAGATAAAGTCCAGCGTTTAAGTGTGAAAATATTTTAGGTGTAATTTCACTAATCCACATAAAACTGGATCAGACTTGAGGCCCAACCGAAAAAGACATGCTGACAAAAATGGCTTTAGAAGGAAAAAGGTTAAACAAGCTTCTAACTACATCTGAACCTTCTCAATCTGTAGCTCCAACCCCAGTTTGTAACCTAAGATTAACATAAGCAGTGGAAGATTAACAAAAAAATGAAGCCAAGTACTGACTTTAGACTTTTATATTTATTCCCATTTTAAAAAAAGAAAGATCCAGTCAAGGCATTTTCAAAGATTTCATGTAGTGTAAGTGCAAACTAACAGAACTCATCAAAGTCTGACTTTAAAGTCTCAATCTGAACCTCTCTTAACATCCAAGGGGTGAACAGTGAACTGCTCAGGAGTAGCACCTGTGTTGCCATTGCATTTTAGTTACATAACAAAGAAGCATAATTTCAGAAACTAGACGACTCTTGCATTGATTATGGCTTTTCTTTTCTAATTAAAGCTACAAAATAAAAAGAGTAGCTGTGAATCTAACCCCAACATGATCACTGGTGACCTGTGGGATTTTCAGAGGTTAAAAAAAAGAAAAAAAAGAACATCACATAAACAGTTTTAGCTAACACAGATATTTTTTTCTTCTTATTGTATTAGCCATCAGCAACAGAACTACTTCTCTGCAAAGTCAGGAACAGACAGACAGAATTATGAATAGACAATGACAACATGTGTGTGATGAGGAGGCAAATGAGAAAGTAATCAGATAGAGGTCAATAAATAATGCCTGGCAGACATGAGTGAATGCCACCAAAAATCCACCTTTCCTTTCAGCAGTGAACACTAACAGTAAACCATATTAAGGCAGGAAACCAACATTTATTTGCTGTATTTGAAACTGTAGCTTCCATATCAGGTTTTCATCCAGCCAGCTGAGGTTTGCCATTAAAATGTTAACACCGTCTGGCAGCCACACTAACTTTAGTAAAAAGATAACACTGGTAAAGTACAGACAAGGTACCTTGTTAAAGTAGTCCAAATTTAATCTTCAACAGTTGTAATGATTGTTAAAATAGGGAAAGTACTCTAGCACTTTACTGAAGTGGATTTTAATGTACTTGTACTTTAAGTATTTCTGTGCTTCAACTCGTTATGCTGCTCTTCGCCACATTTTTTACACCACACCATTTATTTTAAAGCTGCATTTACTTATTATTTTCAAGCTTTTAAAAATATAAATTATGTGATATTATGTTGTATTCTTATCGATAACGCTACTAAGTGGTATATGAAGTATTTAAAAGCATCTCCAGCTAAAGGATTAAAATGATATACACATCAACAAATCAATAATTTTAATGTGATAATATAACGCCCATGATTCTGCAGGTATATTTTGATGGTAAACCTTTAGTACCTTTGTGTTACTTAAATTAAACTCATAACCCTACTTAAGTAAAGGGTTGGTTCAATACAAAACAACGCCCATGTTTTTTGAAATTTGAAAAATCCTTCCCAATGTTTTCTGCACCTGTTCCTGCACTGTATGTACTTTTTATCAAATATTCTGATTTCCTGTGGGCCCCCCCTGCCTTGTTCTTTTCTTGTGCCACCTCATTTAAACAAATTCAGAGAAACGCCCTTCATAAGATGCCACAATGCCAGTAAAATAATACCCCTCTGTTTAGTTTTTAAATGGATGTGTGCAGCTTTGATAGTCTTTGTCACAAAACCAGCAGATAAATAACAGGATATGTGTACAAGTACAGACAGATTTACTAATAATTGAATAGTATTTGGCACTGTGTCATGTCTGCTAAGAACTGTATGGACTACATGAGAACACACATATACACACTTCCTTTTTGAGCTGCAGGCAAGAGCAGCGCTTTATGTGATTGATTCATGCTGTATGTAAAAAAAGCAAATCAACAGTTGCTCTTTTTAAGGAAGTTCCCCTGTTTTCATGATCTATGATTTGCCACTCCTGTTGTGCTAAAAACAGGAGCAAGATGGGGAAATCTGTCAAGGTGTGCTCCAAGATTGCCGGCGTCACCCTTAGTGACCTTCAGCATCTGGAAGAAATGTTACGGACCATTTTGAACCCTTAGCATCCTTTGAGTTGCAAATGCTACCTCCAAGGTGAAGGTTTGCTCTCTCCAAACTTAGCTCCAGAGAACAAATTCATATTCTTACTTATTCCATCTGCTATTTCTTAAAGAATTTTTTTTAAACAATTCCCTCTTGAGAATGTAGGACATCCGGCTCTATGGGACATTAAAGTTTTACTCTACAGATCTTTTTACATAATAATCAGTCAAAACATTTTCCAACCATCTCCCTGAAAAAAAAGAAAGAAAAAAAAACTTCACACTGCGCAAATCTGGGCTATAATTTTTCTTTCTTCAAGTAGAGCAAATAAAGTCAAAGACATTAGGACAAAACTATTACCAGTCCTGAACTCAGTGACCTACTTAATGTCCTACCCAGACGTGGCATGAACTGGTAGCAGACATGTGCCAGCTGTGCACATGCACAAAGTCCTTAAATTACAGTAGGAAACTTTTTAACTGGACTGTAAACCTGAAACGCAAGACAAACAAAACAACCAGTCGACTGTTGTAGCCAGAGGTTACACTGTAACACCCCCCTCCCGTCTTAAGGTAAATCCTATGCAGAGGTCCGTCTTTAGATCGTCAACTTCAACGCAGAATCGCGTTAGAGAAAACTGGATTTTAATTTTTCCCCGCTTCGAGGAAAACACTGACTTCTCGGTAGAAGATGCCCTAATACGTTTTACAGATAATGGAAAACAATACATGAATTCGGCATACGTCTTATAAACTAACTCCTAGTAAACACAGTATAATAGAGCAATTATTATGACGTTTATTATTCAGCTTAATTACGACGCTCTGGTGGAATACACCGTGCACCGCATTAGCGAGCATTGCACAGCAACTGGAAAAGTTGACATTATTTTTTATTAAGTGACTCTTGGAGAACTACATACCCGCCGAATGAGAGCCCGAGTCGTTATTTTTCAGACAAAACCATTAATATCAGTTTTGATAGTGTGAAACTTAACCGCCGCGGGAAAACACCGCCGCGGTGGCACTGGGGATTTTTAAAGGAGTTTGCAGTTATCAGACAGAAAAAAGGAAATGCATCGGGCTCCTGGCAGGACCGTTTGAAGACAGCAGTAGTTGGAGCTGGAGGACTTAACTTACCTTATTATTCCAGTCCAAGAGCCTCCGCGGATGTTTGTTTTACCATATATCTATCGCCTCGGGGCGCAGGGACACACAGACACTGTCAGTTTTCCCAAAATGTCTCCTCTGCTTCTAATTGGGCTTCAATCCGCCGTCAGACAGATTCGCCTTTTGTCCGGCAGACAGGCGCCATGTTGACACACCGACGCAAAGAACGACGGGAGTCGCAGTTTACTGAGCGTACAGTAAATAGAGTCGCCAGTTTATTAGAGACACCTGGCTGCAGATATGATCCAGTACAGTGGCAGAGAGCTGTTTGTTGGAAGCAGTGCTGTGGGATGATTCTAACAATTTGGTCTGACAAATATTTTTGGTTATAACTCTAAACAGCTTCAGCGCCAGTTTACCCATTTGTTCTACTT
>VURO01009958.1:8994-23842 GCA_015108175.1 Pelvicachromis taeniatus
GATTAAAAGAAGAAAATCGGTTGTTGTTTACCTTGTTTACCTTCCACAGTAACGTTAAGATGGAGAATTTTTGTTCCATCAAGAGTTGAACACTCACAGGTGTAGCTCCCGCTGTCCTCTGGTGTTAAATTTGTCAGGTGGAGAGAAACAGTCTGATTTTCTGTCATCAGCGTGAACCTGGAGTCACATTTGTGCTCAAAGCCCCGTCCATGGTCATACAGCAGACTACAATTCTCTCCTCCACTTCTCTGAGTTCTGATCTTACAAACTATCAGCGCGAGTATGTTCTCTGTTTCATTGGTGCATATTTGAATGACTTCTGGTTGCTTCCAAATTCTTTTCACAACAGTTTCTGCAATAAGTAACAACAATAAATCCAGTCTGAGTGAGTCAGACCAGAGACTGGAGTATCATTAAAAAATAAATGTTACATTATGAAAACAGTTTTTACATTACCTCCTCCTAAGTCTTGTGAGTATGCAGTTAGTGGTAGAAGCAGAATAAAGCACAGTTTCAATGCATCCATGCTCGCCAAGGTGTCTGATTTACAGTGTAAGTGCTGCTGATAGTGCAGAAGATCACGCTCTGAAGAAAGGAGGACAAACAGTGTGCTTCACAAACCTCAAAGTCTTAGCTCTCATACCGTATGTCTTGTGTGAGCACTACTCAAAAGGAAGTACACCTACAACTCTGCTTCTGCTTTCATATTAAGGCACCCTAAAAGTGAAACACTGAGTGGTCTCATATCCAAAAATAGAAAAACACAACTTTTATACCCGAGTTGTTTTTTGCTTTTAGTCCAACTTATAATTTATTTTACACAAGCAGTGGACTGAAAATCAGAAAATCAATGCGGCTGATGATTGTTGTTGTTATGGATTCAAAGCTACAACTCATTTAAGTTAACACAAGCTATAGTTCTATTTATATAAATAAATATATTTCATATTTATGTTAACTGACCTGCTTCCCATGTAGTTATAGATTCCTGAACACAACTCCTACCGGGACTTGTGTTCATAAAGAAGCAGGCGACATAATGACACAGCAGCTCACACTCCTCCTCTGCTCTTCTGTGGTTACCATTCAGGTCATCAGTGTGCTATTCAGTGTTTCATATTCGACTGACATTTGCTGAATTAACAAGTGTGTCTGTAATAAGGCTGTTACTTTTAATATGACATACAATGTAGATACGCATTGTCTTTCATTTTCCTAGAAAATCATAGAAAATGTTTGTTCCTTATCTTTATAAATAAAAGCTGACTGCAGATGTTCCTTTATTTAAGCTCCGTGTGTTTGATTTGGAAGACTTTTTTACAACAGATGCCCTTTTTTTGACGTAGCGCCAAAGGCATTTCTGTTTCCTCCTCCTGGGGTCAAACCGATAATCTTTCACTTGGGAGAAATATGTGTAAACCATCCATCCATCCATTCATCCATCTTCCTCCGCTTATCCGGGGCCGGGTCGCGGGGGCAGCAGCCCAAGCAGAGAAGCCCAGACCTCCCTCTCCCCAGCCACCTCCTCCAGCTCATCCGGGGGAATACCAAGGCGTTCCCAGGCCAGCCGAGAGATATAATCTCTCCAGCGTGTCCTGGGTCTGCCCCGGGGCCTCCTACCGGTGGAAACCACTGCACTCAAAAATATGGACATTACCGTCACAAGTAAAGCACAGAGTGTTATATTGACCGGAACACTTGTGCCCTGTCAGACAGACATCACATCCTGTGATTACTTAAACCACAAAATGAAGTGTATGGAGCTGCAAGGTTTTGCGTAGCAAAACAGTGAGTAAACACATAAGACAAAAGAGAATTGCAGTATTTTTTTAAAAGGTTATTAATTTATACGCAACATTATGCACACCCTGACAGGAAGAGCCCTCTGGAAGGACATTATGTAAACAGAAATAACGGCTTCATTCAAACCGTCAGTACACATTTAAAGAGTTTGATGATTTAAGACAAGACGACCTTTGATTGAAATTGAGGACAATTTGAGGCACAAAACTATGCAGGAAATTAGGCCTTTAAAACCACATGAAGCCATGATCAGGTGCAACAATGATTTCCAATCAGAATAGCAACATCATACGATGCACAATCTATACACCATTATCAAACTGCACAAAACACTGTAAAATTTTATTGAGTTTCAATATCTCAAAAACCCATATGGAAGTTTCAAAGCACTTGCGTTTCATATCTATGTTGACCTGGGGGTTGTTTTCATAGGTTTGATAGCTCTGATTCATTTCCACATTATCCAGTTTCTGTTCTGCTTGCTGAACCTGTCTTAGTGTCATGTTGATGCTGAATTGAGATAGTTTTGTAACTAATATATGTTGTGTAAAGATTATAAAACAGTATAAAACAAACCGTAAACCTGCTGCTTGCTTGTTTTTTTATTACAGGTAAGTTACTCACCAAGGTGCTGTCTCATGTGCAGACAGCCACTCAGGATAACCTGTGACTTCTCATCTTGTAGCTAAATCCCAGACTAACTCCAGTTATGATTCCAACCACTGTGCCAACCAGATAAATGGAAACATATTTCTGTTGAACCCCTAGCCTCTAAAGCCTTTAAAATATATTTTTTCCCCTCAGAAAAACAAACTTGTATGCTTGTAGAGTGAGGACTCATATACGAAGCTAAACTTTAACAGCAGATTTATTGCTGAAACTCCAGAACTCGTAACACAAACTTGGAGACCAGGAAACACTTGGGACCCCTATCACTTATGGCGAGCACACAGATCCAAGGAAAAAAAGAAAACAGAAAACTTTAATATACACATGACTTAAGGGTAGAGTGGAAACACCTGAGGAGCACAGCTGAACAAAATCCACTAATGAACCAAGGAAGGCAAAGCAGAACAAAGCACACAAACACAATCACAGAGATGGAGACCAGACTGAAATAGAACGAGACACCAGAAAAGGGTAAAGAAACACAGAGACGTGACAGAGCCAGGGGATGGGGAGCGAGCGATGGAGAGGCAGCATCATGACAGACAGAAAGAGAAACGAGTAGAACAACCACAAGCAGAAGCGGAAGCAGGGCAAAGCAGAGCTTCCACACTGTCATATTGGTGAGGAAGTAATTTTGCTGACTGTGCGGTAGACTGTGTTAATAGCAGAAAGCCTTGCAAGACGCCTCTTGTGGCTACTTCAACGAGTGAGACAGATGCTACTTGTAGTTTTGGATATTTGTACGCACAGAAAGAGATAATTATCAGATTTGTGAGTCGAACTTAATCATTGTGTGTAAACAGTATTTATTCATGTTTGGGTGTACGCATTTGTAAAATAGTCAAATTGCATCATATTTTTATGTGGATTGAAGCACACAGTAACACACAAATCATTGTTCACATTTGTAAAGCTTAGTTTGCTTTGTGGATTATATTGGACACATTAGCAACCCTTTTAAGGACGATTTCTCTCCATACGTCTCCACCCACTCCACCCTACTTGCACATTATTATACACGTCTCTAACGTGGGGACAGAGACACACAAACTTGACAAATACAAATGGAGAATAAACAAAGACATGACTTGGTTAACAGGTAAGACTGACTTCCACATGAGGCGCTGAGGACAAGACACAAAAGGAAGCTAAAAATATTTAAAAAAAACAAAACATGAATCAGAAAAACATAAACAGAGACACTAAACTAAACTCAAGACTAAACCGTACAAAGATTGAACTTAAATAATTAAAGCAAACGAAAGGTTCATAAATCTGCACCAAAATAAACATAAACCTCAAATTATGATCTCTCACAGAGGTACGTGCTTATGTGACTGCTTCTACAAAAGAGGTGCAGGTGCATGACTGCTTCTATTTTCATCTAAATTTGAAACACTCAGCAAACTAAACTGCCGCGTTTGCCGCAAGTAAACACGTGGTTTGGTAAGTCCAAACTGTGCTTCTTTGTATTAACCTTTTAATTACCAAATTGATATTTACGGTTTAATTTACTAAGTGCTCTTCATATGATCGTAACTCTTTACTGTTTGTGATAAAGACAAATATCAAGTGGTTTCAGAAAGAAGAGAAGAAGAGCTTTACTGGGATATTCAGTGTATCACCGTAGCATAAAGCATTCACACGTGGGTGTTAAAGGGTTCATTTGTATGACTATGTGACAGAATTTATATACAGTGAGTGCTATTGCTAAGAGTGAATGGCTGGTTTTTGTGGTCTTCACATGTTTATAGACCTGAAATTTGAGCTAGACCACTGTGTGTGTGTCGGTGTGCGTATATGTATATTTTTTATGTCTAACAAACAAGTATGTTAATTACATTCACACCTATGGGCAATTTAGAGTCACCCATTAACCTATCCCTGTTAACTAATTAGCTAACTAACTAAAATATACCCAGAGGATTTAAATACCCAAAACAAATTTAAAAACATTGCTAATATTTTCTGGGCTCACTTTCTTGTCATGTTATTGTCAGTCAGTGTTTTCAGAGCGCCATGCGTTGAAAAATTACCAGAAAAACAAATGTGAAGAATAGAAGGAAAGACACTAATATCCACAGTGTCTCTTTTTTTCAGTGGGTTGATGACAGACTGAAGACAACTAAATGTGACTGTGAAGAGTGTAAAACATGTAAGTAGCTTCTCTGTCAGAAAAATGAAGCCATTCGAAAGTTTTTTGCAAATGCATTCTATCTGAAGGCCACCAGATGGCGATAGCTATGACTGCAAAAAGTCTTCCAGCCCTCTTGAAATCTTTAACCTATGTAAGGACTTCCCTGGTAACTTAATGGGGCCAGTTATTGAGTCAGCTTAAATTAAAAGTGTTTTGTAAATGTTGGTCATAGCAAGTTTTAAAATGAAGAATTCTCTGTAACGTGGGTTGAACTCTAGGCAGTTGAAGCAGGACAGTCAGAAAAACTCACAACCACACTGGTACAGGGAATTCCCCCACTGCTTGTCTTTTAATGGTGACTCTCTTTAACAACGGCTGCTGCTTATCAAACATGAAGCACAAAGTTCATGCAACCCGTAACGCTGCAAATTGTTAGAGCGGTAAAACATCCATCTCTGGCCATACACTCACGCACAACCATGTTAACTCCACAGAGGGCAGTGGCGCATACTTATGACACCACCAACCCTTGCCTTACATTGTCTTAAAGAGACACCACATCACTGTGACTGCTACAAACTGAATCAATACAAAATAAAGCTATGAAAAGAACTTTGATTAGATCCGTGAAAGTGGCGACATCTCTCCCAGAGCTCCAGTTCAGTGACATCTATGTGTATCTTTTAGAGAATCGCTCATCTTTCAGTGCTGCCAAGATGAACGCTTTCAAAGTACAAACAGATAAAAGTATTTTTGATCTGGATGGACAAATAATGCTGCTGCGTGGAGGTGAAGAACAAGAAATTGTTCATCACTAAAGAGAAGCTAAGAGCTGCAATGCTAGCTTTAACAAACTACCACACTTAAACCTGATGATGTGTTGACTTGGACAATTTCAGTGTAGGTCCATTTTGGTGCCATACTCTACACTCTTCTGGCATCTGTAAATAAACCTTGTTTAGTGCATCTGATAGCCCAGCTAAATGCACTTGAAGACATACAACAGGCAGCTAGAGGACAAAGGACCGCAGTAGTCCGAACTTCCCAGAACACAAGTACGGACTTGCATTTGAGTATTGAGAAATAGCCCTCATTGGCTAAAGATCAGTCACTGTGCAGTTTCACAGTCAGAACCCACTACCACTCTATCATATGCAATTTCTTGCATTCAATATAACAATTACAGCGTTCAAATGTTCTTCTCTATGAACACAGTGACACTAAAATGAACAGGATGCTTCAAAAGAGGATTCAGGAAACAATAGACGATGTCATTGTAGCTACATCCACATATTTATTGTGCTTAATTTGTAGTGATGTCATGTTGAGGGTCATCTGAGGTGATAGTTGTGTAGAGATCATATGTTGGATGCTGAAGGTTTGTGTAAGGGTCATCTTGGACATCTTCATCCTGTTAGAAAACAAAAGTAAAAATCATTGAGTGCAAATATATTAAGTCTGACTTAATTATTTCTTCATATGTTTCTTTATATGTTCTGAAATGTATGTGTTATTTTAAGCAAGGGAAATATGTATTAAAAAAGAATGAATGCAAAGTGTGGCCACTTTAAACCTGCTGTTTGTCTTTACAATAAGTGACTCACCAAAGAGCCGTGAGTCTCAGTCACAGATAATCCAGATGTTTCTGACCTTGAACAGCCTCTTTGGATCAGAAATAATGTTTTTAATAATAATGCATTACTTTTTCATGTTATAGCATAAGAACACAGTAATAGCATAAGAAAACGCTACCATTCACATTAAACTATCAGAATAAAAAGAGTCTCACCTGTGACTTTTCATCTTGTAGATAAATCCCACAATAACTCCAGTTATGATTAGAACAACTGTACTAACCAGATAAACAGAAACAGATATTTCTGTTGAACGTTTGGCATCTAAGACATAGAACAAAAACATCAATATAAATGCTAATGGACATTATTAGATGCGACTTATTTAAACACAAATGTCAGCTTCTGAACACAGATTTAAATATGCAAATCAGACAAAACATTTCCCCCAATTGACTCAGGTTGTCACGGCCCAGAAGATCTGCTAGGCGCTGATCAGCTGTTTTGCCTCTCTTCTCTCTCTCCCTCTCCTCTCTGTTGCCGGGGCGGTACTCATTGCGGGTCCACGCCCTCGGCCCACGCCTCTCGGAAGAGGAACACCTGTTCCTCATTAAGGAGGACCTGCATTTAAGCCAGGGAGTGTTTGCTGTTCTTCGCTGGATCGTTGTGTGACTTGCACCCCTGGATTGCTTCCCTGTTCCTCCCGAGCAGTGTGTGTTGGTGTGAGAGTGGCTGTTGCGAGGATCGAGTGTCTCCCCCTCCCCTGGATTTCCCTGGAGCCCCTTTTCCCCTCTCCTGTTGTGAATAGCACTACCCTCTGCACCTTTTGTATATACACTCGGTGGACTGTAAAATAAATCACTGTTTGAACTCAGCTCTTGGAGTCCAGCGTGTGAGTCCTCCCCCCCAACCTTGACTCAGGTGCAATTTGTATAAGGGAGGAGGTCTACTTGTTCTTAACATGAAAATGAATGTATGAGGAAAAAGCAAGAGAACACATCTTACAACACATGCATCATACAGCCATGTTAACAGTCTAATGCAATTTTAATAGAGTGGGAAGACAAAAAAAAGTGTGTTCACCTTCCACAGTGACATTAAGATGGAGAATATTTCTTCCTTTGTGAGTTGAACACTGACAGGTGTAGCTCCCACTGTCTTCTGATGTTAAATTGATCAGGCGGAGAAACACAGTCTGATTTTCTGTCATCAGCGTGAACCTGGAGTCACATTCATGAACAAATCTCTGTACATAATAATACCACAGACGACACTCGCCTCCTCCACTTCTCTGTGTTCTGATCGTACAAACTGTCAGCGTGATCATGTGCTGCGTTTCACTGGGACATATTTGCGTGACATCTGGTTGTTTCCCAATTGTTTTCACGACAGTTTCTGAAATCAGTAACAATAATAGATAAAGTTGGAATGATTTAAACCAGAGGCTGAGGAATCATTAAAACATATATGTTAGTTTATGAAACAGTTTTTACGTTACCTCCTGCTGAATCTTGTGAGCATGCAGTTAGTGGTAGAAGCAGAATAAAGTACGGTTTCAATGCATCCATATTTGGCCAGGTGTCAAAGTAACAGTGTAACTGGTACTAACAGTACAGATGATGATGTACTGAGAGTTGTTACAGAAAGCTCATGCACATGACCGCTTCTGCTTTCATATTAAAACACTCTAAAAGCAAAATCACATACAAAAACTAAACATACTCGTTTACTCATTTTCATTTCAGTTGGTGTGTCACATGTTTAACTGTCATGTTTGCTGAAATTTGCACGCTCAAAATTTAATGTATAAGTATTATCTTCACAGCATCAACAGAAGTAGATTCAGCAGCAGTACAGCAGAGTTTCTGTATGAACATACTGATCAGGAAGTAACTGTTGCTGTGGGTATGATGTAGAACCATTTATAGAAAAAGACTTGCACCCTACAGTAACTTACGCCTTGTTGCTACCTACACCTCAAATTCTCGTATGTTTTGATGCTTTAAAGGTAAAGTGCAGAAGAAAAATATATTCTGACTTTTCTTTTTTTTTTAAGTGCACTGAGGTCTTGAAAACTCTTGTGTTTAAGAACACATAGCTATTACACAGTTAGCTTTTTTAACCCTTTGGCTTTGGTCAGAATATCTTTCCATTCAGCTTGTTCATGGCCAAAAGTGGCCACCAACAGATTAGGTCTTTACTAATTTGCTTTTAACTGCATAAAGTTTTTAACTGACATCAGTTCAGCAAAGTAGATAAAACTCACATTTAGCTTGTTTACAGAGACTGGTACTCACATAATGTGCCAAGGAAGAGGAAGAAATGAGAGAGGAAAGCATTACAGATGTTCATATTGTAACTGAAACACTTCATAATGCTACTGCAGGATGTACGAGAGAAAATAAAAGGTCACGAAAGGGGATAAAAATAAAAATAATGTAAGATCACCACCTGCTTCATTCTGCCTTAAACTTTTAAAATCAATCTTGTTTAACTTTGTCCTGCATCTTGAGTTGATATTCCTGGTGTACTTTGACAGACAGCAACACTGAGGTGCTGCATACATATGGCACCAATATATGCACACTCTTCTAAAGTAATCACATATTATATTTAAATGGAATATTATGAGAATAAAATGCTTAGCAGTCATCTTTAAAGTGTGTTTCAGACTATTTTGAAAGCAGAAAGCCCCGCCCTCCAAATTTAATTCACCTCTTGTGGCCGCTTAAATTCAATGCTCACCACTAAAATAGAAGTGCAAGTGAAAGCTGTTGTTTCGTTTCAAAGTAAAACAGCATAAACACTTAAATACAAAAGAAAAACATTTTGATTTGTTAACATTTGCATATATTAAAGAGTTTGATTTTAAAGGCTAACACTAATCACAACAACAGACACATATTGTGCTTAATTTGCAGTTGCATTGTGTTTATAGTGATCTGAGGTGAAAGTTTGGTAGAGATCATTTGTTGGATGCTGAAGGTTTGTGTAAAGGTCCTCTTGCACATTTTCATCCTGTAAGATAAAATTAAAAGTCTGAAAAATGTCGCTGCCAGATAAAAATAACTTTTAGAAAACTCAGTGTACCAACACTGGGATTCAACATACCCAAGGTATGTTGAATCAAAGTAACTTTACAAACAAAAGCCAACATTTATAAAAAGAAGTGGATATAAAAAAAAAAGTTTTGGCCACGAACAAGCTGAAAGGATAGTGATTTTGAATAAAGCCAGAAGTTTAAGCAAGGGAAATATATATTAAAAAATAATTAATGCAAAGTGTGGCAGCTTTAAACCTGCTGCTTTGTCTTTACAAGTAAGTTACTCACCAAAGAGCCGTGAGTCTCATTCACAGATGGTCCAGATGTGTCTGACCTTGAACAGCTTCTTTAGATAACAAATGATGTTAGCATTACTTTTTCATGAAAAATATGTCTGATAAATTATTAGCAGGCAGCTAATTGACTTTAATTCACTTAAACATGAGAACATAGGGCAAGGTCTTCCTGAGTGTAAGAGGAATTGTTTCTGTTGGAGACATGCTGCTTTTTTCTTTATGAGGAAAAAAGGAGTTGTTAGAAAAATGGACGTAGGATTTGCATTACTAGTGAACAAAGCTTAAGTGTGATGTAAGTGTGATGTATGGCTATTGACTTGTAAAGTTAGCAAATTCTGAAAGGTCACCTTGTAAAATCAGTACAGACTTTATATTGATAAATAATTTATGATTAAAAGAAGAAAATCGGTTGTTGTTTACCTTGTTTACCTTCCACAGTAACGTTAAGATGGAGAATTTTTATTCCATCAAGAGTTGAACACTCACAGGTGTAGCTTCCACTGTCCTCTGATGTTAAATTGATCAGGTGGAGAAACACAGTCTGATTTTCTGTCATCAGCGTGAACCTGGAGTCACATTTGTGCTCAAAGCCCCGTCCATGGTCATACAGCAGACTACAATTCTCTCCTCCACTTCTCTGAGTTCTGATCTTACAAACTATCAGCGTGAGCATGTGCTTTGTTTCATTGGTGCATATTTGAGTGACATCTGGTTGCTTCCAAATTGTTTTTACAACAGTTTCTGCAAAAAGTAGCAACAATACATCTAGTATGAATAATTTAAACTAGACGCCAGATTATCATTAAAAAAATAAACGTTACATTATGAAACTGTTTCTACATTACCTCCTCCTAAATCTTGTGAGTATGCAGTTAGTGGTAGAAGCAGAATAAAGCACAGTTTCAATGCATCCATATTTGCTCAGGTGTCCAAGTAACACTGCAACTGCTGAGTTGTTAATAAACCATTAAGAGGTACGTCATCGTCAGAATGCTTGTATAACGGAAGTGCATACACTTCACCACGTCTGCTCTCTAAAATACAACACTGAGCAGAATCACATAGAAAAACAAAACAAAAACATACTCATTTTCACCTCAGTGTGTGTGTCACACATTTAACTGCCATGTTTGTTAAAATTTACACACTCAGAATATTAGGTATAAATATCATCTTCACAGCTAAAACAGAAGTAGATTCAGCAGCAGTACAGCAGACTTTCTGTATAACCATATCATATGATCAGGAAGTAACTGTGTCTGTATGCTGTACAACTACTTACAGAAAAAGACTTGCACCCTACAGTAATTTCCACCTTGTGGCTACTTACACCTCAAATCCTCATATGCTTCGATGCTTTAAAGGTGAAATAATGAATAAACACATGAATACAGAAGAAAAACATATTCCAGATGGGAAGAATTGAACAGTTTTTCACAGTTTTTAACTGTTTAGTGTTTGTTTAGAAACAAACTCATGTTTGTAATTAAGAGCTGATGATGGTAAAATGTTTCTGTCAAGGTCTGTGTGTTGGCGGGCAGGAAAAGGACCCGAAAGCAGGACTCACGGAGGCGGAGGTGAACTGAAAACGCAGCTTTTATTGCTGGGGAAAAATTCACAAAACTAAACTGGGGAAGAAGTAACTAAGGAAAACGCAGGCAGGGTTACAGACAAGCAGGATTTTTCAGACGGGCAGGATGACGGGCAAGACCACACAGCTGGTAGAGGGTACAACACAACACAGAACTGAGGAAGACGCTGACATAAATACACAGACAGATAACGAGGGGAGTCAGGACACACGGGGAGCACAGCTGATACAAATGACCTAACGAGACAGGGAAGCGCAAAACACCACACACTGACAACAGACAGAGACCTTCACAATAAAGCAGGAACTTAAAGACAGACAGAACACTGGCTAAACACGGGGAAGAAACACTTCAGGAAACACACAGGCAGGGATGACAACAATGGGGCACGCTTCACAGGAGTGCAATCCTGCTTTGGTCACACAGTGTGTGCTGGTCAATCAGCGTCTCCTTCGGTGTGCTAACTTGGAAGATTACTTGCTTGCTTACACTCTGGTGGAACTGCCCGAGTAGGTCCATGCCAATGTGCTCAAATGGGACCTTCATATGGTAAGGGGCACAAAGGTGCTTTAGGAATGGCGGGCTGGTTTACCAGCTGACACTCTGAGCAGGATGCATATCATTGGTGCACATCCACTCGGATGCTTTTTTCTATTCATTTCATTTACTTGTTTATTTATCCATGCACAAAAGCAGTCATCTCAGAGACACCATCCTCTTAACAGTGACTCAAATCAGAAACCTGCAGATTATCAGTCAGCTGCTTTAACTTCCTGTCTTCGTCTCACTAAAGCTCCCACGTGGAAACTGCCCACTCAACCACAGTAGGCTTTAACTGGCTCTACTGAAGTCACAAAAACCAGATAAAAACCAGAAATAAAATAGTGTTCAATTCACTCACAACATAATTAGAAGTTTTATTGGATGTTAATGTTTTTCTCTTTTTTTCAGTGCAAAACAAACTAACAGTACGCATGATGCTGGTAAGTTAAAGTGTCAGTGTCTTTTATAAATAGTAAGTCTAGCATCATAGTTTTCCAGATTATGCAGTCAGGATGTAGTCTGATTATTAATGTACATGAATGTGACATGGAGTGGCCTCAGCATCATGATGAAGACGTCCGGAGGAGATAGTTTGGTAGACATCCACGTTTTGCAGATGAAGGCTCATGTAGTGGTCTTCTTTGTCCTAAACAACAATTTATACTGTCATTTACATTTAACTAAATTGTAGCTTAAAAGACCGACATACTGTCACTGCAGCCTTGGCACAATTTGAGAAGTGTAAAAGCAGAACTCACAAACATCTGGAGAGTTTCAGATCTTGTTAAGTTCGATTGTCCCGATATGTTTTCTCTGTTAGGATAAAAACAGAGTTCATGGGGTGAACACAAAATACCTGAAAGCAAGACAAGCTATGTCTACAACAAATGTGTGATGTTTTAAAATAAACTATTAGATACTTAGAACACCACTGCAGCTGCTGTATGCAGTAATATGTTTGTGAAGTGATTGCACCGGTGCAGTTTTCACCTGTGCGGCTTTCTCCTCAGGCTGTAACCACACGTTACCACAGCCACACTGACGAGTGAAGCAGCAGCAGAAATGATGACGACTGCAGCCATGAACTTCATGCCAGAAAAACGTCCATCCTCTGTTGAATATTGCCACAAAAAGAACATCATCCTTTTAAAAGCATGAAAGTCACAAAATTTGCATTAACCTGTTATAATAAGGTGAAAAACGTCTTTCTCTTTTCATTACATTAGAGTTACAATTACATCGCTCAAACATTTCACCGATCAAATAACACCAAAGCTGTGACCGGAGCACACTTTTACAACGACAATAACGTTTCCTGCCTGAAACGTTTCATAATTCTGCTGCAGTGGAGGATGACCACCTCAAACCAGGTGTGACAAAAAAAAAGCAGTGTTTACACAGTCCCAGACATCCACTTTGAATCTGTGCAGTGCGCGTATAAATAGAAAATCTTTTTACCTCTCACAGTCACACTGAGATGGAGACTATACAATCCACCACGAAATACACACTCACAGGTGTAGTTCCCACTGTCTTCAGATGTTAAATTGACCAGGTGGAGAAACATTGTCTCATTTTCTTTGATCAGTGTGAACCTGGAGTCGCACCCACGAATAAAGCCTTCATCATAACGATAGAGCAAACGGCAGTCTTCTCCTCGGCTCCTCTCTGTGCTGATCTCACAGAGTATCATCACAGTAATATTCAATGTTGCCTTACTGCATATTTCAGTGGCATCAGGTTTCTTTCCAATTGTCTTCACAAGAGTCTCTATAAATTACAGTTAAAATGAAACAACATTTGGATTATAATTGCTCTGTATTTGTTGTTCTGTGATCATGAATCACATGTATTATTTCACTTGAACAACATCTTAAAACACCTGGCATGACCGTATTTTTTTTTAAAAGCACAAATAATTACCTTCGCCGCTAAGAACCACAAGTAGAAGCAGAAGAAGGACAAAGCAGAGTTTCCGTGCAGTCATAGTGGTGAGGAAGTAACTGTGGCTGACAGCGTGAGGTAGGTTAGATTGAAAGCAGGAAGACTTGCCACTCCTTATTTCACCTTCTGTGTCTAGACTCAAACTTTTACTATGTCCAAAATAGAAGTGCGTAAAAGTGGAAGGACAGTGAAAGGTCAACCACCATGGCACACAGAGTCACACTGATCTCACTATGTGTATGGATGGACATTGTGTTACAATTATGATGAGATGAAAGAGTCATGTTTGACACCGTTTATTGTGTTTGTACCGTATTAAATCCATTATGACTGAATGGTCTCAGTTACTAGGAAACAAGTATCCAGTTTGAAAGATGAACCACATAATGGTGATCACACAAGAAGATTTACCTGTAATATTCTATATTATTATATTAGTATGTCACCTAAAGTTTCATATACTTTAAAGAGTTTCATAGAGCTTTATAATCCACTCCGGCAGTTCCTGTGCTTCTTGCTGAGCGCGTCTTATTGTCGTGTTGATGGTTCACTGAGGTGATGGTCTGGTAGGAATCAGTCGATGGCTGCTGAAGGTTTGTGTACGGCTGATCTGGCTCATCGCAATCCTTAAAAAAAGTAAAATATCTCAGGTATTAATCAAGTTCAACACACACTTTACTGATCTTTAAATCTCTTCATCTGTTGCCTGGGTTATTTAATATGTCTGCTCATTTCTGTAACAGCTTCTTCACAAATTGCAAATCAAAGGACAATGAAGTGAGCACTAATAGCATTATAACACTAATCTGTAATTATCTGTATAAACTGTGAAATTGTTTATTATGTGACAAACACGTACCAGTTAGAGCAGGGGTCACCAACATGGCGCCCGTGGGCACCAGGTAGCCCGCAAGGACCATATGAGTAGCCCGCGGGCCTGTTCTAAAAATAGCTCACTATAACAACTTACTGCATCGATTTTTATTTTTTGTTGCTATTTTTTTTTAATCACAATTGCATTGGTATCAATTTGTTAGAGATAATATATTAAAAAATGTTTATTATTAAATATTAGATCAGCGCTAGCTGGTCTCCATGGAAACAGTTGCCATAATCAGTGTCTTTACATAGATGAATATCATTAATTATTAATGATAACATATAATTAAAGTTAAATTGAGGAAATTTGTTATTTCAGAAGTGTGTGTCAAACTGGTAGCCCTTCACATTAATCAGTACCCAAGAAG
>VURO01009959.1:7844-24600 GCA_015108175.1 Pelvicachromis taeniatus
CTTTCTGCTATCTCAGCTTTTAACAAGCTGTAGGGAGTTGCGTTGCAAACACACACGTCTATTAACCATTTCCCCTTCCTTGATCAGGATTGTGTCTGTTGAACTCCCGTCCGGCGCTCGCAAATTCGGTGTGCAGTTCCGCTGGTGGCAGCCGTACCACTCGGGCCGTGGCCATGACGTGTGGGCCCTGGATGAAATCAGCATGACTTCCGTGCTGTTCAACACCATAAGTCTTGACTTCAGCAACGTGCTGGACGTCACCCAGAGTCTCGGTTTCTATCTCGGCCATGTCCAGCCGTACTGCCAGCATGACTGGACCCTCAGGTGCCTAATGCTCTTTTGCCATTAATACATTAGTCTTTGCTTGGCATTTGAAGAGATTAATTTCCACTCGGTTCAAACATGACTGAATACCTTACTTACTCTTCATAATAGTCATTTATAACTCTGGTGGTATAAAAATGATTTATTCTTTCAATTTTATCAGGATTCTCTTCATTTCTACAAACACCGTGCTTCCATTAGAGCATATATAAGGTTTACATAAGGTTTGAAAACTACATAAATGCTTATTTCTTTTCTCCGTGTCGTACTCTAGCTTCTCTGGTGAGCCCAGTCCTGGCTCCAGTATCCGTTATGTGGAAACTCAGTCAATGCAGATCGGAGCCTCCTACAGTCTCCAGTTCTCACTGGTCATGGGGTGTGGCCGCGAGCCCTCCCCTCACATTGACACTCAAGTGCGACTGGAGTTCTCCACCAATCATGGTCTCACCTGGCACCTGGTGAAAGAGGTAAGGAGACTGAAGCACAGTCACCTTTATTTCCCCATGTAGTAATAGTGGCTTTTGTTGTCACATGCTGTATCTGTTTGTGACTAAACTTGAGATGGTCATCCCAGAGAAAGACAAGGAAACATCATTTATTCATGATCATGAATATTGATTTACTCATTACAGGACCGGTAATAATATGTAAATAATGTCTTTAAATGTGGTACTTTGTCTCAGATGAGAAATTATCACAATTACTTTTAATCATCCCACTATCAGCAAATACACGGCAATACTTGAATCAGCAAGCAGATTATCTTCCCATGATTCAACAAAGATTTTCTGTGATCATAACTGGCTCATAAATATTCATAAAGCACCAAAGTATCTGCCAAGACTTTTATTGCTTTTGGAATTGAATAGAGCATAATGAGTCCTCTATCAGTGAATTTTCTCTAATTCTCCCATGTGCATGAAAATGCAGTCATTTGGCAAGTGCAAAATGTAACTCACTGAATGTCCTGTACAGTTAATCCTTTGCTTGTGTTCAAGGTCAGAGATACTCTAATCCCCCATTAGCCTTTTGTATTCATGTATTGTGTGTATGATGAAGCTTTGGGCTGTATCCGCAGCTGTTTTTGAAGAATTTTACTACGAAGCACAGTCCACAATGGAAAGATTCCTTTTTCTTTGGCTATACGAGTAAAAATGTATAGTAAGAAACCGCTCATTTCTTTTACATAGGCCTGTCTACCTGGCATGCCAAGCTGCTCTGAGTTTACAGCTCCCAGCGTCTACCACCCATCAGAGTTCAAAGACTGGAGACGCATAACGCTTTCTCTCCCTCAGAAGACATGGTAAGGATCACATGTAGAGATATAGAAGAACATTTTTTACAAATTGCCCTTTGGTAAGTTTTTTCTCTAATCTTAATTTCATGCTTTCTTTGCATTTAATGAGCATTATGTGCCATGAATGCAGTCAGAACCATGACATAGAGCAGAAAATCAGAATACTGGAAAGCACCCACACTTATTACCCTTAATGCTTCTCCACGTAGACATGGACATGCATCTGCAGCTGTGCAGGCTTGCACAGGCTTAGCCAACATCAAGAATGTTTTATGAAGACAGAGGAAGAAAGCAACACATGAGGTTTTGTTGAAACCCTTGCATAGCAAGTAATACAACAATACATTTTCAGTTTGAAGAATTTTACAGCATTGCAAAACAAGACACTTCTTCACGCCCTCAACATTAACACAAATGTGTTTTCTCAATTGTTTGTTGTAGCCAATAAAATTGGCTTATGAGTCATTTTTTATCTGGCACGCCATCTACAAGAAAACAAAAGTTAGCATGGCTGTCCTTCTCCAACTTAATTGCATAGCTGTGCAGACGCGAAGCGATTCTACAGGCGTGATCAAGCTCTTTGTGTTTACTAATTATAGTGATGTAGCCGAAGCCTCAAAAGCTTGTGTTGTCAACAGGGGTGCGCGCTTAAATACAGCCAGTTCCTAGGAGATAATTTTACCTGACGTGAGGTGGACAGTATTGGCACACTTTTTCAGTCTGGTTCACTACTTTTTGTCTGGGATAAAATGAAATAATCCCAAACAAGATATCTAACGATATGGGGGATTTCTCGGTCATTTGCTTCACACCAACATTTGCCGTATAGGACCAGTGTTAGCTGTATAAAGTGGTGTGGTCTGACTAGTGTAACATGTACTATACAAAGACAGCAATTTCATTGATTTAGGCTTGCAAGACATATTTGATAAAGAACTGCTCAGTTTAATAAGAATTCAACCAAGTCCCATAGTGAATCAGTCACCCTGTGGTGAATAAGAGAAATAAATATGCTGTTAAAGCCTTAGCTCACACATATATCAGCTCAAGTAATCACGTAAACCTTCCACACCGAGCACTGTGACCTCCACCTCCATTTCATTCTGCTTCCCAGCTCCTAAATAATGGTGGTCTAATCTCCTGCAGGGTGTGATGACAGGTCAAAGGGTCATGGCACTAAATGATAATAAAACAGTCGTGGCCAGGTCAGAAAGATCATGAGGTGGTCTCAGTTGATTTGGGTCACTAACACATCAGCCGAAGGAACCGCTGTGCTATATAATCTCCAATATAACTGCCTATCTGCGCTAGCTTCTGCTGCCACTCATCATTTCTGTACACACAGCATACATACAGCAGCCCCCACCGAAACATTTGCCAACACACCGCACACATTCACATCCACAATTTACTTTCCACATGGAGAATGTGTAATGCTATTGCCCTCTCTGTGACATTACTGAAGAACACACACGTAGACACATACACTGGAAAATGCACATATAGATTAATCTTGACCTCGTAAAAAATATAAAATTTACAATACTGACAATATTGTCATTCTTTTTCAGACCATTTTATGCTTTTTAAAAATCAGTGACCTTTCTAATCATTTTGCTCAGTCAGCCAGGTGGACAAATACCATATTGACATTTTTTTCCTTCCATTTACATGCATTATATTTGGTATAAACTGTATAAACATTTTACAGCTGTGAAACATTCAGGATGCTTTCTGTGTTCAGGTCCAGTGCAACACGGTTCCGCTGGATCCAGAGCTACTACGGAGAGCAGGATGAGTGGGCCCTGGATGACATCTACATTGGCCAGCAGTGTCCTAACATGTGTCATGGACATGGCTGGTGTGACCATGGCCACTGCAGGTCAGACGTGCAATAAGCTGACTACATTCTTTATACCTCTCAGTAACACCATTCCACTGGTGTTTTGTTAGAATCACATATTAAAGTTCAAATGAATAAAAATGTTAAAGCACTCACTTCCCTTACAGGTGTGATGATGGGTTCTCTGGAACAGACTGCCAGCCCTCCTCCCCACTCTCCTCTAGTGTACTTTCTGACTTTGAGTCCCAGGATGCACTGCTCGCCACATGGCAAGAGGTGATAGGTGGAGAGGTGGTTACGCCTGACATGGGCTGTGGTGTGGTTTCATCTGGATCATCCTTATACTTCAGCAAGGTAGAAAAACATTTAACTTCTTTTGATTTTTGCTCAATTTACTTATTTTTTGCTGGGGTGGGGTATTGTGTTTGTTAGGTGTTTAATTCAACATATTAAAATAAAATTAATACATTTGTAATGGAACAAATGTTGTCAGAAAAAAAACTTCCTAAAACTGCAAGAATGCTTCATTTTTAGCACTTATTAAAAGGAAATCGGAGACGCATTCTGTTATTGTCTTGTGTATCTAATCTAGATCTAAATCTCGATCCAGATTGAAAGTGTAGTTAATTTGTTGTTATTAAAATTATTACTTCAGAGATATGTGCAAAACTTGGCATACGCCATCCATTGCCTGATTACTCTCTAGTGTTTGCTGCCAAAAATGGCTACCCTTTGAACTCTGATTACCTCTGCTCTGCTCTGAAATATTTTATATTTAATTATTCAATAGCTCTGAGAAGTATTGCACATGCTTTTGATTTGATTGGACAGAGGAGATTCACAAGTATCAGGCAGCTGCACATCGCTTGTGTCACATATTGCAGCAGCCAAAAATTAGTGTCCACAGCTGGAACACGGCTTTAGCAAACAACTTCTCCTCATTCCAAGTTTGCTCATGAAGAAAATGGCAACAGATTTTCCATCCTCAACATATAATTATATTTTGATTACCGGATTACAACTGACTCCGGATATCATGTGTGGGACATATCTGATCCATCCATTCATTTTCTTAACCACTTTTCCCATTACGGGCACATTCAGGCGTGGCCTATCCCAGCTGTCATGGAAAGGCAGGGGTACACCTTGGAGAGGTTGCCAGCATTTTGATGGCCTAAAACAAGGAGACACACAACCATTTATAGCTTAGAGCCAATTTAAAGTCATCAGTTCACTTAACAAGCACGTTTCTGGACTGTGGGAGCAAGCTGCAGTACCCAGAGAGCACCCAACCATGCACAGAGAGAACATACAAACTGCACCCTTGTTTATGAATTATGTCAGAATGTAAAGTGTGTTTCTAGCCGATCTTCCCACACTTAATATGTATTAATGTATTTGTATGTTGCTGTCAGGCTGGGCTTAGGCAGCTTGTGAGCTGGGACCTGGACACTGAATGGGCAGAGTTCGTCCAGTTCTACCTGAGGGTGGGTGGAGACTGGGCGGAGTGTAACCAGGCAGACAGCAGGGAGGAAGGAGTTCTCCTGCAGTACAGCAATGATGGAGGCATCAGCTGGGGCCTCATTGCTGAGATGTACTTTACTGACTTCACCAAGCCTCGGTGAGAAACCTGTAGAAGAAGAATGGAGGACAGAGCTGCAATGAAGTGTTTGTTTTCATGTCTTATATCTTATAAAGAAGCATCTGAAACCTGTCTCCCCTCTTTTGCAGCTTTGTGCATTATGAGCTTCCCTTGGCCTCTAAAACCCCCTCCACAAGGTTTCGTTGGTGGCAGCCTCTCCACTCAGGGGAAGGCTATGACCAGTGGGCAATCGATGATGTCATAATTTTGTCAGAGAGGGAGAAACACATCATCCCTATGGCTAATCCTACTCTGCCGCAGGTCAGGAATCAGCTTGAGGAGTTATTCTAGTAACTTGTAATTTGTGCTGTGAACTTGTGCAAAAATATTAGCACAAAGCAGAAAAATAACTCTGGTATCTGTCTCTGAAGAACTTCTACGAGAAACCAGCATTCGACTACCCCCTGAACCAGATGAGTGTCTGGCTGATGCTGGGTAATGAAGGCATGGAGAGAGATAACAACAACAGCTTCTGCGCTCCAACTCCCTCTGCTATGGTGTTCGGGCGCTCTGATGGGGACAGGGTGGCTGTCACCAGGGATCTGGCTCTGCGCCCTGGCTACACCCTCCAGTTTAAAGTAGGTGGAAACTTAAATTAAAAATGCAAAAGGTGGATGATATTTAGAAAGACATTTCAGACACACAGTAGTGGGTTGCAAAGTGGCTTGTAGAGAAGTACCCACTGTAGGAAAGTTAAACCGACTAAAAGCAACTGTGAGATTTGCTAATAAGATGTGCAATCTTTCCCCTCTACTCCGTCCACCTTCCTCATGCCAGCTGAACATCGGCTGTGAATCAGAGTTCAGTGCTTCTGCACCAGTGCTGCTGCAGTACTCCCACGATGCTGGTCGCACCTGGGCCCTGGTGAGAGAGGGCTGTTTCCCAGGCACCCCGGGGGCTGGGGTCTGTGAGGGCAGCGGTCGTGAGCTGAGAGAACCAACTGTCTACAACACTGGAGATTATGAACAGTGGACCAGGGTCACTGTGGTTATACCACGTAATGTTGCAGCCAGGTAACTTTGGTAACAGGCATGTAATTTGAGATGCAATGTACTGGGATTTTTACATATGTTTAGACTGAGAATATTTGAGAATATTAAAGACTCCAATTTAAATACCTGCACCTGCCTAATTTTTTAACCTCTCATTTCCTAGTAAAACGAGGTTCCGCTGGTTCCAGGAGAGTAGTGTATATAGAGATTCTCCACCATTTGCTCTGGATGGGGTCTACATCTCTGAGCCCTGTCCAAACCACTGTGGAGGACATGGTGATTGCATCTCTGGAGTCTGCTTCTGTGATATGGGATACACAGGTAATGTAGAATTAAAGAAAGGAAATCAAAAGAAAAGAAAATTAAAGGAGTTTGTGTTTTTTGTGTGTTTTTATTTTAAACATTATTGTCTTCCTATTTTTTTTTTCACAGTGGAGCAGGATAGTTGTGTCCCATCTGTGGCCAGTCCAACAGAGCTCACTGAGGGCTTTGAGGGGAAACTGAGCCCACTTTGGCAGAGTCTCAGCGGGGGACACATCGGAGGTGGCTGTGGCATCATTGGTGAGGGCAAGGCCCTTTACTTTAACAGTCCTGGAAGGAGAGAAGCACGCACAGTTCCTCTAGACACCACCAACACACGGTGAGAGGAAAACTACAAACCCCTTTAAACCTTTATCACCCAAGAATCAAACAGGCCGCCTGGACTTTTTGGCTGTAAAATTACAAAAGAATTCTCATCTTTCAGGGCCGATGGTTGGAGAAAAAAAGGGGGCTAAAATTAACTCAAGACAGTATAATGTGTAAAAATGTTGGAATATGAAACTGACTTTTAATCATCTTTGCATACAGGTTGGTTCAATTCTATATCCGAATTGGCAGCAAGAGTTTGGGACCCACTTGTACCAGGCCTCGCTCCCGCAATGAAGGTAATTTTCAATCCACAGAAGTCAGTGCTTCATGTGCTGTGTTGAGGCCCTCTGCTGGATCCACGTGGCTTGTCCTTAACAATGCAGTCTGTACAGAGCAACTCCACATCTGTTCTGATCACTTTACCACTGGCCTGTCTCCATCTGTTCCTTCTTACTCAGTCTTTGATCAGCCTTGCGATCCAACCAGAGCTGTGCAGCTACAGATCTGATCTGTGTTATCTATTCTGTCCATCAGCCAGCGCACTGTACATTTTTAGCCTGCAGCATTGCCAAAGGTTCAGTTTGTTCATTTCTGCTGTGTCAGATCCAACACTGCCAGGCTCCTAAACAGTTTGTCTGTTTTTCTCAGGGCTGCCATTATTTTGTGTTTCATTCGTTTAAAAGGATCCATTCACTTTCGTGTGTCCTTTAGGTGTCATTGTCCAGTTTTCCACCAACAACGGCATCCAGTGGCAGTTCCTGAGGGAACTGGATTTTAGTTCCTTCTTGGAGCCCCAGGTGGTGACCATCGAGCTGCCACCTCCAGCAAAATCCTCCTATACAGTGTTCCGGTGGTGGCAGCCACAGCAAGGTTAGTGTGCTGACTCAGAAACACACAGCATAAAATTGTTATATTATTAGAGAAGACATTTGGATGAATTGATTTCTTTTTCATTTTGATTTTTTGTCCCCTTTGTTGTAGGGAAACACTCTGCCCAGTGGGCTCTGGATGATGTTCTGATTGGTATGAACGACAGCTCCAGGACAGGTTTTCACGACAAGTTTGACGGCACGACCCCTCTGAGGCACAACTGGTACCGCATTCAGGGTGGGGAGGTGACCGTGGACTGTTTGTCTTTGGACACAGCTCTTACCTTCAACTCTGAGGCCATTGACAGTGAGTCACTCAATCATAGTGCCTGTCCTATCACGTGCAAACATTCAGTTGAAGAAACACTCTTATGATTCCAGAGTGGTTGTGTTATTTGTAAGAGTGGGTAAGAAACTGTAAGCATGTTAAATAG
This sequence comes from Pelvicachromis taeniatus, assembly GCA_015108175.1. Lineage (NCBI taxonomy): Eukaryota > Metazoa > Chordata > Actinopteri > Cichliformes > Cichlidae > Pelvicachromis > Pelvicachromis taeniatus. The sequence goes on from VURO01009959.1 coordinate 15,876, forward strand.
AGACTTAAGTGGCTGCCACATCAACTTTGTCAAGAATTCCCTGAGTAAAACATTACAAACACTTTGAAGCTGCTGTGTTTGTAGTGTGAATATTTTGAAGTGCATGAATGCAAAGCAAAAGAGCTGCACTACTCAGCTGCACAAGAAGAAATGGAAAGGCGATGAAATATTAAACAACTGGAACACGTATAGTACACATTGTGATTATGATTAAGCTCATCCAATATATTGTGGCCTTACTGAACATTCCTACTCACAAGTGCCTCAAACAAGCCACACAAGTAGCATTGCAGGGACATCACATCATATTTTATACCCAACAGACTGAAATTGAATCACCCATTTACTGTGGCGCCATGGGTCCTGCATTATTAATGAGAGCAAACCTGATTGAACATCCTGCCTATTATTTATGCTTGCACCGCGCTGTGAGCGGATTTACACGTAGCGAATTTACAAATAGTACATTACAACTGGGCCATTCATTACACGGCCACAGCAAGAGCAATTTGGCAACGCATCTATAAACGTAAAGCTCCCGTGTGCCTGTGAGAACACATGAAACACTGATTGTCAAGCTCTTTTTCTCAAAACATGACCACATTTCAACATTTAGCTATTGTTTATGAGGCTGTATTTCTTCAAATGTACATTAAGATGCATGTAGTGTGCGGGTACACTTTTTCTCATTTAGCTGAGGATTCAACTATTACCGAAGATTACGTTGAGTTTTTTCTTTGCTATGAATCGGTTCCATAGTGCTGTAAAGTATTTTTTATAAAACTATTGTGTACTGTGAAAGGTGACAGTAAGGATGAGTTAATGAGCTTTACTGTGATTTAGAGAATCAGCTCATTATCCGCCTGCCCGAAACAGCTTTACTGTTTGATAGTATTCATTTATAGCTGCAAAATGCAGGTGTTGTAGCAAACAGAAGTTAAATATACGTCACTTTAGAAAGTAATGCTAAAATATAGAGTGAATATTGGGGGATAACCAGAAAAACTAAAGAATTTTGTTTCAGTTTAGTGGGTGTGTAGTTTCTGCTGCCTATAGTTGCCCACAAAAATATTTACTTTACAAAGGTAATGAAATGTTTACTTTTATACAGTATAATAACCAAACATAATTCACAGACACTGGAGAAAACCTGGTTGTATAAGGACCTGGACATGTGTAATGTGGTTTAATTACTATGCTTGCAGAGAAACCCAGATATGCAGAAAGCTGGGATTTTGAGGTCACGGGCTCTTCATTCCTGCAGTTTGAGCTGAGCATGGGCTGCAGTAAGTCCACCTCCTTTTCCCACGGTGTGCGACTGGAGTACTCCACAGACTGTGGTCGCCACTGGTCTCTCATCACACCAGAGTGTGTGCCCCCGGCCATCGGCTGTGCTGGCTATACTCAGAGTTCCATCTATACGTCAACGCAGTACAAACACTGGAGGAGGATTACCGTCTACCTGCCTAGTGCAGCTAAGTATGTGTTTTGATGTTCTAAAACAGTAGAGAGAATTGCTTTATTTTTATTAAGCTACTTTTCTGAGCTACAAACTCTTGGATCTCAGTTCGCCTAGAACTCGCTTCCGCTGGATTCAGACGCATTTTACCCCAGGAGCAGAAGGATGGGCTCTAGATAACGTGCTACTTGCTCCTGGCTGCCCCTGGATGTGCTCTGGACATGGTCTTTGTGACAACGGACACTGTGTGTATGTAAAAGCTTGCTTTTCTACACAGTTAATTCATTTAAAGTCGCTCTTTTTACATCGATGTAAATCCCTCTTTATGTTTTCTCCTGTGCTCGCAGGTGTGATAAGGGTTATGGAGGAGCACACTGTGTGCCTTTGGCCCCACTGCCAAGTGTGCTAAGAGAGGACTTTAATGAGAACTTGCAACAGGAAACTTGGCCTGAAGTTTACGGAGCCGAGAGGGGAACTCTGAGCGGAGAGCCACTTAAGTCTGGCACCGCTCTTATTTTCAAAGGGGTAGGCATCCTACACACCATGCAGAGAAGAGCCAGCTAACTCAAACAGATACAGCTTGAAATCTTCAGATCACTGACTTTTCCGAACTGGCCAACAGCAAATTTCTATTTGTTTGCAGGATGGTCTGCGAATGATTGTGTCGCGGGATCTTGACTGCACAAGCACTCTCTATATCCAGTTTTCCTTCAAATTCATCACCAAAGGTACTTCAAAACTCCTTTTTTTATAGCTACATTTTTGTAAATCACTAAATAAAGTAATATTAATATAACATTACATCCTTTTGGGTCTTTTCTAGGTGTACCAGAGCGCTCACACTCAGTGCTGCTGCAGTACTCTGTGAATGGAGGAATCAGCTGGCTGCTTTTAGATGAGTTTTACTTCCCAGCTTCAACTGACACTCTCTTCCTCCACCTGTCACTGCCAGCCAGCGCTCAGACAAATGCCACTCGGTTCAGACTCTGGCAACCCTACAACAGCGGTGAGTATGAAAGCACTCCAAAAGTCTTTGCATCTCTTGACTGTTTATGTCAAAACTATTGTCCTCACATTTGCTTTCCCACTTGGAAAGTCAAATTTCCAGAGTGAGTGTTTCATCTCCACAATATTATCCCCTTTAGGCAAGAAGGAGGAGGTGTGGGTGATAGATGATCTCATCATTGATGGCAGCTCGTTGCACAACCCCCCAGTGGTGATAGACAGTTTTGAGGAAGGCCCCAATGACTCCAACTGGCTGTTCTCTCCAGGGGGAAACACCGGTCTCTACTGCCCCTACCAGAAGACTGGCCTGTAAGAACTTGTTGACAGTGACACTGTCATTCATGACTGTGTTTGGGTTTTTGCTTTGTCCGTACTTTCATTGATGATGAAACATGCAAATTAACTTTGTGTGTGTGATTGATGCAGGGAGGAGGATGAGTCAGCTATGGTGTTTGTCTCCAGTGAGCTTGGAGAGCACTCTATTACCACCAGAGATATTGATGTAAATGAGAACACCATCATCCAGTTTGAGGTACACTGACTTCTTATTCAAAGCAACGGTCGTAAATCTTACAGTTAAGACAAATAAATCCTTGCTTGTCATTTTCACTAATGTTGCTTGTATGTGTCTCTCCAGATTAATGTGGGCTGCACAGCTGAAAGCTCCTCTGCTTACCCAGTGCGTCTTGAGTTCTCACGGGACTTTGGTGCCACGTGGCACCTCTTGGTACCACTGTGTGCAGGCGGACCCCAGCCCTCCTCGCTTTGCTCCACGGAGCTTCACCCTGCCAGCATCTATTTCCCTGGCACTACTCAGGGCTGGAGAAGGGAGGTCATTCAGTTTGGCAAACTCCGCCTCTGTGGGTAAGGACTGAATACATTCACCAAGGTGGTTGCGTTTTTGGTAGCATTTGCATGCATGGCTTTCTGTCTGTAAGCATGATAGCTCGAAAAGTTTTGGATGAGTTCTGATAAAGTTTTGTAGAGATGTAGAGTCAGAGTCCATTAAAATTTGTCTTGGCTCCACTAAGGTTTCAAAGTATAGAAAGTATAAAGATTTAAAATATCATGTCACAATTGACCTCTGACAAAAATATGTTGGATGGTATACTTTATGAATATAGTTGATTAATGTTGTTATGACTTTGTTATGTACGTTACAGTAACATATTATAATTCAATTCAATTTTATTGATATAATGCTGAATCACAACAACAGTCGCCTCAAGGCACTTTTTGTAAGGTAGACCCTACAATAATACATACAGTGAAAAACCCAACAATCATACGACCCCCTATGAGCAAGCACTTTGGCGACAGTGGGAAGGAAAAACTCCCTTTTAACAGGAAGAAACCTCCGGCAGAACCAGGCTCAGGGAGGGGCGGGGCCATCTGCTGCGACCGGTTGGGGTGAAAGCAGGAAGACAGGATAGAGACATGCTGTGGAAGAGAGCCAGAGATTAATAACAAGATTATAACAGTTTAAATACATATAACAATTAGACTGTACCATTTCTTAATGAGTTTCTTTCTAATATACTTGCAGCATACAGTCTGTTTATGTCTGCCTGATTAATCCTTAGTTTTCTTTTTTATTTCATAGGTCAGTGAGATTTCGTTGGTATCAAGGTTTTTTCTCAACTGGTTCTTCTCCTCCAACATGGGCCCTAGACAACATCTACATTGGCCCACAGTGTCAGGACATGTGTAATGGTCATGGAGCCTGTGTGGGTGGTAGTCACTGTGTATGTGACGCTAGCTACTCTGGACCTGACTGCTCTGTTCCTGACACCCCCAATCCTGACTTCCTTAAAGAGGACTTTGAAGGTACACCAACATATAGAAGCATATTAAATCTTATGTTTATATATTGTGTTGGTTATATAATACTCATCAGAAGTCAAGTTAATACTTGATACTGCTTGAAATCACCTTCTGTCACCATGTGAAATAACATGTGAGCATATTTGGGTTTATTTCACAAACTGTAGTGAAATTTATTTTAAACATTATTTTTCCACTTTTTTAGTTTATTCCGTACATGGTTGGTCTTCACTACATGCACTTGTTACTCTTGTTATTTTAATTGTGTTTCATGCATTCATGTTGTTTGCGAAAAGGTTCTGTATGTTTGTAAATTCTACACACTTTCCACTTTTGCAGGGGGAGCTGCTGAGCACTTCAGGCTCCTGAGCGGTGGAAAACCATCCAGGAAGTGTGGCATCATGTCAAGTGGGAACCATCTGTTCTTCAGTGAGGATGGCCTTCGCATGTTGGTCACCAATGACATGGACCTGTCAAATGCCAGGTATATCAGGACCAAAAAATAAATGCAATAAACATTTAGATTTTTTTCCCCAAATAACTGATCTAGATCATTTTTTATTGAGTGGGTGATTCATTTTCCTACGGACTTACATGAGGAACTGGGGCTGCTGTGGAGGGCCACACCAACAGGCTGAACTCAATTCTTCTTGTTATTAATTTGATGCCTTTATAAGGTTATTGGTGCAGTGCTCCAATCGTCCTGCATTTTTTGAATCTAGCTGATACCCATATGTTGATTGTTGGGCTCTTCAGGTTTGTTCAGTTCTTTCTACGCCTCGGTTGTGGTAAAGCACCACCGGACCCTCGTTCTCAGCCGGTCCTGCTGCAGTTCTCTGTGGATGGAGGTCTGACCTGGGGACTCCTGCAGGAATTCCTCTTCAGCAACAGCAGTAATCAGGCTCGTCTGGTGGCCTTGGAGATCCCACTGCGTGCCCGCACCACATCCACTCGCCTCCGGTGGTGGCAACCTTCTGAAAATGGACACTTTTACAGCCCATGGGTCATTGATCAGGTACATTGATTATCATCCAAACAGCCATTCATCAAGTGTTTTAATCATTTATAATTAAATTCTGGTTTGAAAAAAAGATATTTGGATTATTACCTATCTAAACCAACTTAATCTACTTTTAATTTACTCACTTTTTTTTTTTAATCCATAGGTGGTGGTAGGTGGCAGTGCCAGTGGCTGGGGACCACTAGAAGATGATTTCTCCTCAATCGATGGGCGTTCATGGCTACTCCACCCGGGAGGGACCCGGATGCCTGTTTGTGGCTCAGACGGACCCGCTTTTGCTTTTATTGAGAAGTCCAACACACGCTATGCCGTCACCACTGACATCAGTCTGGGTCAAGATGCATTTATCCAGTTTGACTTTTCTGCATCCTGCTCTGTCACAAACTCCTGCTACTGTAAGTACTATTAATAAAGTCATTGTTGGTATAGTATTAAAATAAAATAAGTGGAGTAAAGAAATTAACCTCTTTGGTCTCTCTGCAGCTGTAGAGTTAGAATATTCCCTGGATCTTGGTTTGACCTGGCAGCCTGTGGTCAGAGACTGCCTGCCCACAAGCCCCGACTGCTCCTCATACACTCTGCAGCGTCTTCTGGTTTCTGACATCTATAACAAGTGGGGTCGTGTCACCCTGCCTATCCCGTCATATGCCAGGTCAGCGCAGGCCTGTTCTTTTATTCAGGCACAGGAACAAATGTTTCGTCATAACTCTACAATATTCTGTTGTGTTTGAGTGGAAAAATAAGTGGCTGTACTGTAACAGTTACAGTACAATCTAATTCAGATGAGTTGCATTTGAAATAACAGCTGAAGAAGGTTCCAGTTTAGCATCTATATGTGCCAAGTCATCACAGCCAACAGACAAAATATGCAGAGTAATTGGGGTTTGATCATCAAACATCGCCTCCATGGGTGGATGCTGGGAGTAGTTAAAACAGCAGGGAACAATGGAGCAGCAGCACTGACATGACAGAAGAGAAGAGAAAATGCACGGGTTAAATAGACTGCCAGATTAGGAAGATGTTTTTGGTATATTACATTACAGGACAGTAAGATGCGTTACTGTGTGTGTGTGCCTAGTACACCCTGACTTGTCTGCTTGAACTAGCTTGCAGGCTTTGCTTCAGGATGATTTATTCTGTTTTAAATTATGTGTATCCCCAACTTTAATTTATGTCATTAGGTCTCCAGCCACAAGGTTCCGATGGTACCAGCAGGCTCCCTTTGACAAGCAGCAGACCTGGGCTCTGGACAACCTCTACATCGGAGATGGCTGCCCAGATATGTGCTCTGGACATGGACGCTGCCAACAGAGCTCCTGCGTGTAAGTACCAGCAGCAATAAGTGTTCTGTCTAAAAGCAGAATTTGCATATAGAATAGTGTTTGGGCTGCCTGTATTTACTCACAGTTGTATAGAGGGTGTTTTTGTTGCAATGTTTAACTCATCAGGTCGACTATACTTTGAAGTCTAGCTTGTATTAGTATCTGCTGATTGGTGTCTGTATCCACGATCTTCTGCAGGTGTGACCCAGAGTGGGGTGGAGAATACTGCGATGAACCCGTGGTTCCTCTGCCCTCCCAGCTGAAGGACAGCTTCAGTCGAGCTCCATCGCTCACTCACTGGCACGTACTCACTGGTGGGAAACTCAGCACTGTGTGTGGAGCTGTGGCTTCTGGAGCGGCTCTGCACTTCAGTGGGGTCAGTCTACAAAGCACCTTTGTTGTTCGAGTCTTCGTTTTACTTCTTTTATGACATAAAAACCATTATACAGTATGACCTGACACAAGCAAGGAATACCTGTAACCCTTAGCTGTAAATCATCACCTTCATGTAGCTTCTTGTTTTTTTTACCTGATGAAAATTTTTAAGTGGCTCCACAAGTGTTGTGGGTTACACTTTCACCAAACAAGTACAAAATTCAAGCCCAGTAGGAGATATAGATCCTTTGGGGATTGTGTTAGGAAAGGTATAATATGCAGAGCTACCCACTGTGGTGACCCCTCATGAATAAGGGATCTGAAAGCAGCTATACTACAGGGGGCATATCTTCATCTGAACTTTAAACAAATTTTAAAGATAAAAAAAAAAACAGTGCATAAAGGTGGCAAAAAAAATGCAACAAAGCATCAAAAACAAAGGAAACACGAGGAACCATCAGAATAAAAAGAAAGGATAATACAGGGACTGCAGGAGGAGATGAGATGACAGCTGACAGACACTGAAGAAGACAAATAGACTAAACTGATACAGGTTGAGAAAGAATGAAGGACTGATGGACTGAATCAGACGCAAACAATGGAAAAAAGAAGAATTAGACACACAGTGCCGTAAGATCAAAATCAAAAACATGACAAAGATTGCGGCAGACTTTGCAGATGCAGTGCGGCAAACGAATGATTGATAATGAAACCCACAAAGTGTCTGGCAGGTGCAGAGCGTATGGTGAGAGGAGGTGGACCCAAAAATGCAGACACAAAAAGAAGCGTGGACAAAACTTGAATCAACAAAGGGCGAGCCGCTTAATGGCTGATAAAAAAGGGGTACAAAAATAAAAGAGGCAAGGCAAACCACAAAACCTAACTAAGACTATACTCGGAAAAACTAAGTGCTAAACAAACACAAAAACCTGAATGAGGAAAATCCTGGCAGCATGGATACAGCATGGATTAGTGATGGGTCCTGTGTGTCGAAGCTTCGAACCGTGTGTCGGGTGATCTCAGGGGAGTTTTTGTGAAGCAAGGCTTGCTTTGATTACATATGCAGTGACGTTCGAGGCCTCGCGGGCAGTCCGTACCACGTGACTGATTCTGGAACTGGCTCGCCGGTTTGCGCCAGATTCGAAATAAAATGGGCAGCAAAACACAGCTGATTCCCCGATCACAACAGTGTTGTGGAATTGGATTAACTACGTGTTACATAGTTATTTGAGCATTTCTTCTTCAATGAAAGCAGCTTCATCTGTGCCCTGTGAAAGGGTGTTTTCAAAAGCAGGAGAAATCCTCTCAAAAAAGAGGAACCGTCTTAAGCCCAGCACTGTGGAAAAGCTGCTATTTTTGAATAAAAACAAAAGGAAACTTCTCCCTAGTGTCATAGGCACTGTTATAAAGTACAAGCACATTCACATCACAACTCCCTCCATATTTGTTTAAGCTGTCAATGTGTTATACACAAATATTAATATAATATTAAATATAACTAATATTTAGAGTTTAGTTATTGGTGTCATGAACAAAAGTAATTTCTTCATTTATTCAACTTGAAGCACCACAAACTAGTTTGTGTCATTATCCAGATGTACATAAGCATGATTACACAGTTACACAAACATACCAAAACTCTGTCCTGATAGTTTCCACTTTCTCTTTTGTATCAGACATACTGAGACAATATCCGGGATAAATAACCATGAAAACAAT
>VURO01009961.1:17268-55092 GCA_015108175.1 Pelvicachromis taeniatus
TCTTAATCTTTAATTTTTATTGATTAGAGCTATCCGAGCGTATGACGATCCACTTAACTGGGACATGAAGCTGTAATTTTAAATGGTCTGAGCTTCAGTACTTTTAATCAGTTAGTCTATTTTACTTTTAAACACAAAGGTTGAGCAATGCAGCTTTTTCCCCCTTTATAAAGCAGCTGTAGAGCGATCATGAAGGCTATAATGCTAATCAGCCTCTCACTCTGTTTTTCCTCAGTAAACCTGGAGAAAGAGGACACATACTGTAGAAAGCCTTCCAAAATGTGTGACAGGATGAAGAAGAAGCGCATGCATACTTGAAGGCACACCTTTATCTACGTCAGGCCACATCACGGTCGCCCAGTAACACAAGATTCCTCATACATGCTGCTTGAACGTGTTACTTTTAATGTGTTTCTAAGTCATCTCAACCAATTTGCTTTTCTTCTTGGCTGTTGACCATTTTTTTTAAACCTCTATGCATAAGGATATTATTCTGTTTACCGCATTTACATGAGGACCAGAGAGAGATCACGAGACAGCTGGTTTTGTAGAAATATGACTTTGTTTGCACACATCCCATAATCACACAACAATACAGGATTAGGCTTTTGCATGTATCATATGCTTGCATACGCTGTATTTACCTTAATAAAAACATATATTTTGACTGAGCACGGATTTTATGAATAACCTATTAATAATGACTTTGCATAATATTGACTTGAGAATATGTGCTGAAATGCTGTGCCATGCATGCATGTGTTGGCAAAGACACAAAAACGAAATCGGAATGCCTCAGAAGAAGGTTTTTACTTTATAATAACAGATAAAAGTACTATAATAATAGACAGAAAGTCCATTTTTGTGTGCATCAGTGTAGAACAGCTCCTCCATCTCGTTAAATGAAGAAACTCTTGGCCCTACATTGATAAGTGATTTACAAACTAGTAGTACTTAATAATATACGGTAGGAGTGATGGGAGAATTGTGGGTCAATACTGCCCAATGCAGCATGCTGCATTTTAGTGTGGACCACTGCGCAAGCACAGGTTTATGTTACATTGCCACATTAATTGTACAATGCAGTCATCGTCCAATCCTAGTTGGGTGATGAAGTTATTGTTGGAGCTTGTGATTGTTTTTAAAATGTCAAGTTTTTGCCACTGACAAATAAACTGAAGTTTTATTAGGTAACACCAGGGTTCACTGTTGCTCCGGAGAGACGTATCCAAGCTGCTGCCCAGTGCAGAAAGTACTACATCCGAAATGTAAATGCCACCAGTTTAATTTAATTACACTCAGCCATTTTTTTTTGTTACACTGAACCTGAAAGTGTAAAGTTATTTGCACCAACCTTATGTTTTCTCAGCCTCACATTTCTTTCCTTAGCCTACATTTTTTATTGTAACTGCACCATAACTGTTACTCGAAAGTAAAGAATACTTCTACAGTGTATCGCTCAGGTTTGCTTTGTTTAATGTATTCATGCAGATCCTGCAGAGCCATGATGGCCCATGCGAAAAAAAAAGAAAAGAAAACTAAAAGCAGAAACTAACGTTAGACCCTGAGAGATCCTAGATAATGACCTTGAAAGTAATTCCGATCTTTTCAGCGAGTTCTCCTCCAGAGGAACAGAGAAGGATACATTATGCATGCAATCTATTATTAATGGTCTTGAGTCATGTTACGATCAGACATGGGTCCTCAGAAAATAACTGAAAAGTCTGTGCCTCTGGCGGGTTTGTCCTCTAAACACGGTTACATAAAAGCAGTTGCTTTTACATTAAAATATATATTATTCAGTGCAATTTGTGTCTTTTGTCTGACTGGTCATTTTGCAGAATGTGCGATTCAAGAGTTTTGAGGAATCAAACTTTTTAAGTAGCAGACGACAGAAAGGGGAATAAAAATGAGCGGAGTACTCATGTACTTTACTGTTTGTATTCATATTAACAATCTTTATCAGGCGCTATATCGATGTTTTTTTTTTATTGATCCAATTAAAACGCTTTGCTGATTCTTCCCGAGAGTCCATTGGTTGACAGCTGCATTCGGTTAGGTCCGGTCCCGCCTCCATCTGTCAGCCTCTGCGCTTGGACGGACGGCACTGTGTGACTGTTGATGCACTGTAGGGCGATACTACTCTTAACTTTATGCCTGCATGGACAGTTCCAAAAGAAAACAAAAGAAAAGGAAAAGAATAAAACATTTCAGTTGACAGAGCTCGTGGAAGGTGCTTGTGTACCCAAACTGCGTCTTCTTCGGTATTTTCCCCCACTTTTTCCAAGCCCTCTTTTTACAGTATGAAGCGCAGTTATGGCAAGGAGTAGCAAGTCAGTAGCAAGGACCCTGGAGGATTTGACGCTAGACTCGGGTTATGGTGGAGCCGCCGACTCCTTCAGGTCTTCCAGTGCGTCGCTGTGCTGCTCAGAGGCACATGGAGGGAATTACTGGCATTTAACCGACTCGATGCACAGTCGACACAACAGTCTGGACACTGTTAACACGGTCCTGGTCGAAGACGCCGAGATCCTGGAGTGCACCGGGCAATGCGCTAAACTACCCGAGCTTGAGGATGTGCCGTGGAGCCTCGGGGAAGTGGCGAGCGCTCTGAGCAAGGACGAGGAGATGAGCCTGCCGACACCACAGCAGGACGTCCTGCACAGGCTCTCGGTTCTGGTAAGCCGGGTCCTGGTCAGGGTCGCCAAGGAGGCGCAGCGCTTGAGTTTGCGCTACGCCAAATGTACCAAATACGAGATCCAAAGTGCCATAAAGATGGTCCTGGCGTGGACCGTGTCGATGAACTGCATCAGCGGGGCCCTCAGTGCATTGTCACTGTACAATATGAGCACAGAGGACGACAAGTTCACCCGCGGCAAGTCGGCGCGATGCGGACTCATCTTTAACGTGGGGAAGTTCTTCAGGTGGATGGTCGATAGCAAGGTTGCAGTCCGGATCCATGAGCACGCGGCGATCTACCTGGCCGCGTGCATGGAAAACCTCTTCCGCGATGTGTACGCGCGGGTGCTGCGCAGTGCGCTGCTGGAGCGGGATAACGGGATCCCCAAGTTTACCGTGGAGACCCTGGAGCAGGCCGTTAACAGTGATGCAGAGATATGGGGCTCTTTGCAATCCTGGCAACACCTGATCTGCGGGAAGAATGCAAACGGTAAGTTAAGGATAAAGCAGGTCAATGTAACAAGAACCCCCGCTCCATCTTTCATTCATTTATGTGCACAATTTAAATTTTGTCACTTGCAGAGTTACTTCTCTCTCCTAACAGTAGGTTTTTAAATCAATAACAGACGGCACAAATGTGAGAACATTGAAGATTTCTATAAATAAGTAGGCTCGATTCTGTCAGATTCACTTTCTGCAGGATTCCTGCAGCTCCTTTCTCCTTGAGAAACGGAAACTTTAAATGACAGGAAGAAGAGATCCCGAATAGTGCTTTCCAAGAGTGCAGCCTCTGCAAGCAATTGAACACTGACTGAGTTGGTCTTCACGTGAAACTGTGATTCCCTTTTTTCCAGATTGCCTCGCCTGGGTTTAGTTATTCACTCTGCAGGCTCTGCCTGTAGTAATGCTATGCAGAGATGAGTTTCTGTTCTTTTCCCCCCAGAGGGAGGATTTTTATTTTCTGGGTATAGTTGCTGAGTCTATTACAGAGAACCCAGACTTTCCAAGTGTCAATAATCTGTTTGTCTGGTGTCTCTGAAAATATCTGAATTCAAAGGACAAGTCTAACAGTATTCTGATTTCACTTTTAACCATCAATACACCTGTAACCACTCTAAGATATTCTTGTCCCAGTTTTGATGGATGTTGTAAAAGCGCTGCTGTGACTCCTCTTGCAACAGGTTTACGTAATAAAAAAGACCCTGGGGACGTATGTGCTGTTGTGCATTATGCAGAGTGATGCAAATAAAACTGAGTTATAGAAAGAGAAGGAGAATGAGAGCCCGAGAGAGAAAGTTAGAAAGACTGTGACTGTATTGATGAATCACCCACAGAAGAGAATAGTACTTCATTTTACTGTGCCTCTTGTTTTAAGTGCATGTCAGTTGGTTTGCAATTTCCTTGCTTATTTGTTCACAGTGGTACAGGATTGTAGTTATTTAGTGAGACTTATTTAGAGACAGCTGACAAATTACAGGAAAAACAAAATACCTTAGTGTGGCGCAAGGCCACATGTGCTGCGAGAACGGCTTCATTGTACCTGGTTCTCCAGTTTTTTGGAAGTCTACTGGAGGGCTGAAACACCGTTCTTCCACCATTCCTCCATTTGGTGTTTTGATTATCTATCATGTTCAGAATCTTCCATAAATGTCCAGTTGTATGGTTATGAGGTGACTGCAAAGACCATAACAAATGATTCGCATTTTCATACTCATCAAACCATTCGATGACCCTATGTGATCTATAGCTTAAAGGTGCTATCATCCTGGGAAAGAGCGTGCACCTTAAAGATAAATTTCCATGTAGGGGTCAAGCATTCAGGCCTGCCACACTTGCTCTCACTCACTTGTCAAGAACACAATGACGGATAATTCCTTCTGGATGTAGCCCCATCTCTGTAGACCAGTGCCTAAGCGTTTTTTGCACCACTGAACTGTCAAATGTGCATTCATCTTTGTAATGAGGGGTTTATACACTGCAACCCATCTAATATCTCTCTCTGTGTAATTGTCGGGGCTGTTCTTGCTGACAGTCTGAGCACGTCCTGCGCACATATTCTCAGTCACCTGAGAAAGAGCTCTTCTGCTTTCATTCCGCTACATATCACACTCACGCAAGCATCATGTTTATCACATATGTTCTATGTTCAACTCTAATTACTGATGTCTTTCTGATAGATGTAATGCAGACTGAATTTCTTAATGAAACTCTAGCCAGTTGGATATTCTTTGTGACTAAAGCTCCTGCCATCTGTGCCCCCTCTTAAAGTCCCTTAGTTTTTTTTTTTCTTATGCTATCTTGACACAGAATCAGAATCACTTGAGCATGCTCAGCAGTTTTAAACATGCTACATTGCATAATTGGATGATAATTGCTTAACTGTACCATGTAGTGCACCTGTGTAGAAGCATCTGCATTTTTCTTTGTTTGTTTATCTACTCATTTAGAAAAGCTTTTTTTGTATAGCCTGTGCATTCATTCACAGTTATTGCATCGCACACTGAGCGCACACATGCAGCTATGCCAGATTTGGTCACTTATAATTAAAAGTACCACAATAGAACATCAGAGCTTAGAGTATGAAGAGTAAGTGCACAGTACCAAATATCAGGATTCACTCAGTAGGTACTCTCAGGCCACTTGGCATGCAGTGAGGCTCCAGCTGTGGAAGAGGTGTGATGAGTTCTGACTGGTGTATCGGATAAGTGAATTGGATAAGATACAAACAAAATATCTGGAGTATATGGAATATTGGCATAAAGCTCAAGGCTAGGAAAATAACATAGTGAATGAAATCATGCAATACCATCTAATATAGCATTTTGTTAAAGGGTTAGGTAGTAATTATTAAACCGCTAGCATAAAAATAAACATCAAAACGCCAAAAAAATCAATATTTTAGATATGAATGTTTAAAAGGGTTTACAGCTTTACAGAGCCTACTGGTTCACCTATCTCTATTAGTGTCATTTTTGTCAGTTTTCAGATAGTTTCCAGAACTTTGATTGCACTCCACCAGCCTAGCACCTCAGCAAATACATGTTAATGGCAAGCTAATGAACACAGTGAATCATTTAACAGCTACAGAGAGGAAAAAAACAATCTATAACTTAATGAATTTCTAGAGACAAAAGTAGTCTTAAAAGGAGAGTAAGAGTGGACCTACACTGAGGAGGTGGCTGGAAATTTGACTCCAAAACAAAGATGTATTTCTGTATCTACAAGATAGGTAACTGTTCGCTAACAAGTTCTTAAGAGGTGAGAATATAACAGAGTTCAAAAGTTCACCCCTTACCACATTTTCTGTTCTAATGGCAGGACCTCTATACCTTAAAGCATCCTACAGAGACAGAGAAAGCTGAAACACAACATCATTTGTTTTCTTCCTACTAAAACTAAACAGCCATCCAGTCTGAGGGTGGGTTGACCTTACCGGCGTTGCTGCCTGCCAAACTGAACTTCTACATCGCTCTATCCATTCTCTCTGTCTTACTCAGCCAAGTGGGAGTAATTTAGGTGATTTATCCATATTATGCTAAAGCTAGTGACCCAGCTTTGTGAAGAGGGCTTTATGAATATCGTACATCTTTTGAGCCAAAGATTATTTCCATTTCTATGTTGTCACAAATTCAATAAGATTTTCATCTTTTTTTTTTTTTAACATTTAGGTTCAAATACCTTTCACAGCAGCTTATAAAAGCTACACAATCTGCTTTGTTTCTTGCAGCCAGATGTATGAAAGGCCTGCTTGACATCTATATAGTCAGCTTTAAACTTTATCTAAGAGGTATGTCAAAGGTATCTAAGTGTAATAAAATCTCATATATGCAGGTTGCAATAATGGAAAGACTCCCACACGTAAGCTTTTAACACACACACACAGTCATACACATGTCAGGGCCTCCTCTAACCATGTGTGACTGTGTGTTATTTGCAGGTGGGTGTTGGGTTTCCCTGCTTCAGCTGTGGCATCCTGTCAGAACAGGAAACTATTCTATATGGTGGGATATTTCTTATGGCTCCCGCTAGAGCTAGGACACAGTGATTTTTTGATTTCCTTAATGACGTGTGCATGTCAAGAAAATGTCTAGTGGAACGTGATATCCAGCGTGCAGGGATATCTTCCACCCCGGGGACCAGTTTGTAACCACACTTTATGTGTGAGATGACTTTCAAGTCTGGGCAAATGTCATTTGGTTTTTCGAAGGAAAGTTTCACCCTAAAGACATTTAAACAGTTGTCGTTAGTGCACCTTGATATACTTGATCTGCTTTGTTTGTATAGTGGTGGCATTTCTCTTACTCACATGAACTAACGGCATACAAATTGGATTATGGTATTTATTAAGTATTTATAACCTCATGGCTAGCAACCATTTAAAGCTGCTATAATCAGCCTTTTGTGTTTGAATGGGGCTGCTCTTTACTGTGTCTATATAAGTGTCTTTAAGGTAATTTTTTTTTGGTTTAATGGGTGGCAACTGTCAATGTTGTGAGTGTCACGGGGGGAAAAGTGGATAGCTAGTGAAAATAGAAAAGTCAAGCAATTACAGGAAGAATGAAACAGATTTTGGTGCAAAGCAGAATATAATGTAAGAATACTATGCTTATTTTATAGATTTCCAGTTGCCCAACTTCAAAAAAGGTAATAATAATAACTGCATTGGGCAGTATTGACCCACAATTCTCCCACCACTCCCAGTGTATATTATTAAGCACTCCTAGTTTGTAAATCACTAATCAATGTGTGGCCAACATTACAGGTGTTTTCTTACAGCTGAATGTAGCTCTACTTTATTAGTATGATTATGTAACTGATTAATAACAAACTATTAAACATTCAGCTAATGATTACTTCATGATCTAAACAGATGGAAAAAGACAGAAAATGTTCTTATGGTTAGTATGTAGAGTATCCAGAGATGCAAAATGATATAACATTGGATTTATCAACAGAAGTTCAATGCAGCAACACCTTGCATCTTTGTGGAAGCGTTGCCAGGTGCTTGGGAAATACGACACTCTTGAGAGGTAATTTGAGATCTTTTGAACAACAGGCGTGCTGCTCTGTGGCATTGTTCTGTATTCATCCTTACTTTTTCTTCCATGATTAAAAAAAAAACAAAAAAACATTTGTACTAACTAATGCACACTCTTTTTAACCACACCAAAAATAATACAACTTTCTCAGTGGGGCACGCTGGATGCTAAAATAGTAAATTGCCGCACTGAAGCACACCGCTTGGAGAGCATTCTGCTATTACAGTGTGAAGTGCATAGCAGAGGTGGGGTTTTCCTTTTAAAGTCTTAACAACAGATCCTTCACTTAACATTTCACATTTACATTTGCAAAAATTTCGGTCATCATGTGAGACAAGCAGCCGTCCAGTCGCTGAGTCTTCGATACGTGTGCTGTTGCAACAAGAATGCTTGATCTACACTCACCGCAGAAGTGCAAGAGTACTGGTCCAGTTAAATTCTAGGTTTTTTGTTTCTTATTCACTTGCTGGTGTTGTTGTGCGAGGCTGGTGCCTGGTGCACATGTGTGTGTGTGTGTGGTGAAGGCAGGCAGACAGGAATGACTGCGGTTAGCAGCCGTACCACTCTGTACTGGTGGAGACCAGTCCCCATTATGTCTGGAAGTAAGATATAATATATCTGTACTAGGGAAACCCTGACACAGCAGCACAGACTTGGTCATGTAAGGCAGCAACAGACACTGGCAAGAAATGAAACACACACTGAAAGAGCCACACATGGCCGGGGGTAGATCTAGTATTAATTGCAAGTTTTTGGGAGGGAATGAGGAATGCTGATGTGACATGGTGTCTGGCACAATGAGGGGGAGCTCCAGCCAAGTTAGCTTCAGTTGATTAAGAGGAGACAAGTGATAAAATGTAGTTAATTCTGTACCCAGCTGGCGGTGTCTGCAGTGGCCTGTGCATCATTTTTTTTGGTTCTTTAGCAGCCACCCTTTTTTCTTATGCACTTCACTGGATTGTATAAACTTTCCATTGCTCGCGCGTGCGTGTGTGTGTGTGTGTGCGCGCACATATGTGTGTTGGTACATTCGGCTGGTGAGCCGCCATTAAACTGCAGTCACTTCACACAGAAAAGAGACACAAAAATAAAATCGTAATACTATTAATGTTGTCCCCTATGACTTTTCAGTGATGAATTGACGAAACTACGCCTTGTTATTGTTGTTTTTTTTCTGAAGTACAAGAGCAGAACAGAACAATACAATCCCCTCCAAAATAATCAATATTTATGAAAAATCATTTCAAGGGTAAAACCCCATGTGCCACTGAGTGATGTCATTTAAGAAAACACTACTGGAGCTGCGGCAGCATCGACTAATTTAGCTAATTTTTATGCTTGACCTTTCATACCAAAAAGAGATTTACTCCATTACGGCCCCAGAAGTGTTAACCCAGAAAGTGTGCACTTATTGCTTTAAACTCACTCAGCATAATGATTTTAGTTTCATGTTTACCGCCTGTGGAAGAGCTTCACTATTTTTACATGCCTGGATGACATTATCAAGGGAGCTTTAGCCGCTTTATTTTTGTCTTTGGGGTACATTTGTTTCCCTCTGGACCAAATTGTCTCAGTGTTTTTTTAGTAGGTTTCCCAAAGCACAGATGGAAAGTTTACCTTTCGCAGTGTTCTGAATTATATGTAGACACTAAAAATACGCCACTGCTGCACAAGAATAGTTTGATAATTACTCTGCATCCAGTAAAGCTGTGGCTAAGAATGAATTGTTCAAGATGTCGACTTTGGAAGAAAAGCAATGAGAGAGGAAGAGGCACAGATGGCAAGGATCAAAACAGGAAAATCCATAAGAGAAGCTGGGGGTGACAGATGAGACCTATACAAGCAATGTCTCCTTCTTATTATAGCAGGAAGAAACGTCTGAGCAAACAAGTACCAGCAAGTGGATTAGCTAAGGTGAAGCATCAGTATCTATTACATTTTTTTTGCAGCTCTAAATTCCTTTTGTTGTATAGAGGGAAATGATCCTATTTAAGTAACATCCAGTCTGGCTGGAAGATATGAATAAAATACTGGTAAACAAGCTTTGAACTTGTTTTCCCTCTTTGATGTGAGCCGAGCAAAACTCCAAGAAATCGTCTTGTCACTGGTAGAAAAAGTGATATGTGTGTTAAAGACAGCTGCATGTCAGGACATACCAGGGCATTTCCAGATTCACAGTTGGTGAACTGTGAACCAAATTCCAAGATATTTACACGACATAAACAGATTCATGCATAGAAATACACACAAATACATAAATACACATGCGCTACAACACGTCCATCATCTCCCATGAGATAAATGCTGCAATCAGCAGACTGTGCTTTCAGCTAACTTAATGCGCCACCCCGTGTTGTGAGCAGCACCAGTAACGAGCCTCGCTGTGCTAATACACTTAGGTCCGTATCAGCTAACCTGTTGTTGTCTGATCACAGTAGGACAAAGATGAGAGGCAGCAAATGTTGCAGATCATTTCATTGTGAGAAATCCATTCGCAGGGACAGTTAGCTTCCTCTAGATGGGCGTGGTAATGTTTAGCTGATAAACTTGCTTTACTCCAAATCAGCCATGCAGAAAAAGTCAGTTAGTTTATTTGCTCAGAGGACCTAGTGACACCTGTTTAACAAATGCTTAGATGATTCCTTTGATTTACACACTCACAGACAAACACTCAGTTTTTCTACTACGTTGGGTTGTTTCCCACTTAATGTCAGAACTGTAAATAATGATGGAAAAAAATGGGACTGGGGAATGTGTTTACTCTCTTTTGTTTTGGAAGTTAGATGAAAAAAAAAATCCAAGTTCATATAACTTTTGCAGGGTAAATATAAAGACACAGCTTGTGGACTGGAAGTGTCACATAACAATAGGAAAAGAGAGGAGCTTTGCCTGCCTTTGACTAAGGAAACCAAATTTACATATTAGCAATTTTACTGCTTGCTTAGTAACAAAAACTATGTATTATTGTAGGGTCTACCTTACAATACAAAGCACCTTGAGGCGACTGCTTTAATGGCATTTTGTATAAATAAAATTGAATTGAACTGAATGGAATAAAATAATGCATTTCTGTAACTATCAGACTGATAGTGAAAATTAGTTTTGAATCAGTACATCACATGCGCTGGTTTAAACTGTAAATACTGTAAACAAGTTACACTCTGATTTGCGCCAGTTGTTGTGTATCAACTTTAGTAAAATCTGAGAAAACAACCAAGCGTGATTACATCAGCCTTAAAATGTCCACTTTCAATCAACCTGCTTCACTGGCAGTGCTTGTAAATCAGTGACCGTTTTTCGAGCATTTCTTAGACTTAAACTCTGCAGTCATCTGCGTGGGTCTTAATTCAGTTTAATTCAATTTTATTTATATAGCACCAAATTATAAGACGGTTTATATTATAAGGTAAAGACCAACAGTAGTAGAGAGAAAAGCCCAACAATCAAGAAGGATGTCTAAGATCTAATCTTCTACATACAGATTAGGTAAAAATGTAACTTTCTGGGGAAAAATGCACTGGACCCTCATCTCAGCTTTGAAGCATGGTAGAGGGAAGGTAATGTTTTGTGGCTCTCTGTGCGTTCAACAGTGCCTTCCAAATTATTGGCGTAACTAGGAATTCCAATCCAAATAAAAAAAATGTACTTAGGAGAGGTTAAACAATATGACAAGACAATAATTAAAAGCACAGAAGTAACTGTCAGGTGCTGGGTCAGGCTATGTTTTGAGTTCTTATATCATATCTTGAGATAATGTTGAGTTGTAGGATTGTTATTTGTTTGCCTTAAGTTTAGTTTAGTTTATGTTTCACCTATATCGGCTGTGTTAGTGTCATGTATTTCTTGTCTGCGTGCTTCATGTTGTGAAGCCTGTGTTGTCATGTCTGCGTCACTCAGTGTTTCCTGTTTTATTTTGAAAGTCTTGTGCTTCCTTATGTTTATGTGTGTCAGCTGTTTCCCCATGTGTTTCCACTTCCTCTGATCACCTCGTGTGTGAATTTATTCAGAACACAGACGCCCTGACATTCAATGTTTGTCAAAGTCAACAACAGAATGACTGATAGTTTGATGTTTCTTAATAGTCTGGTCTTAATGTCGTTAATGGCCCTGAAGATCTCTTTAATCAAGCTGTTTATTGTCCTTGACGATATATTTCCCTTTTGTTTTTATTTTTATACTGACTCTATTGTACTTTTTAGTCACTTTTTTAATGAAGTGTGTACAGTTGCCTTTGAACAATGAAATGACTACAAGGGAGCTTCATATTGGGGCTTATTAGTCCTCAAACAGGCAGTAGATTTGCTGATACAGTACCGATTCTTTCTGCTGGACCAGTATCCTATTACCATCCATTTGAGCTCATACCATTGACCTTCAGAGTATGTGTCACTGCATATACTGTCAATATATGCCTGTTTGCATAAAGTGCACTCTGTTTTCCTCTGTGAAATCACCTCAATCATAGTATGTGGTGTGAAAGATTTTTCCAGCTGATTTTCCTAAGCCTAATCAAGATGTGAATGAACTGATGTCTTCTACTTGACTGTCCTCACTGACTGTCTTTTATCCTTTTGTCTCATTTATGCTGCTGCCCGATTTCTCATTCTCTCGGTTTTGCTTCTTCAATTTCCCCTGTCTGTTTCAATCCAGCTTCCTCATTCAGTGGCAGAGTTTGTGTGATAACAAATCACACAAACTCTGCCACTGCCTAGAAGGAGAACTGGTGCTGAGCTGAGGTAACCTTGTCCCGTCCTACATATCTGGCAGGGCTCTTATAGTTCTGTCAATTTAGACATGGAAGGCCCCGTTGGGGAGCCCGAGGTGAACACACGCTACACATGCAGACATATGTGTCTGAACCGTGACAGATCTCCTCCACATTGAACTGCAGTTTGTAACTATAGTCTGTACTGTGGAGTGGAGTGGATGGTGGCATGTGTTGGTGATGTAAGTGAATTGGAAAAGTGTCAACAACAAAATAAGCTCCACACATACAGCACCGAACAGTTGGTTTTTGCTCGAAATCTGTCTTTTCAGTCCTTCAGTCCAGCTGAATGAGTTTCAACCCCCGGCTGAACTAGCAACATGTGGTACAGATTAGCACAGGAGAAGGTACATGTCGATTTTCCTCATGACATTTTTTATTACTAACATATGCTGGTTCCTGCTTTACTTCCACAGCATTGTCAAACTGGATCAGAGACTGGCAGAACAACCGCAGTGAAAAGACAGATGCCAACAGTGGCTGTAATGTCTACCCTTTTCTGAAAAAAAGAAAGAAACACTGAAACGCCACACTGTATCTTTTGTTGTAGCCGGCATTAGTGGTGTATAGTACCTAAACCCATATGGTAAATATAGCCGGGCACTAATGTCCAAGTCCAAAGTCAGAGTTCTGAGTATTGTAATCATCATTCCTCTAACTTTCCTGTGGATAATAAATTATTTTCATTGTCATATTATGCTCTGCTACACCCACTTTGTCCCATTTTCAAAAACTTTAGAGAAATTGGTAGTTAATGACACACTTATGCAATGGTTACAAATGAAGATCTTTCAGAAATCTCTGTGACAAATGGATTAAGACAACGACTTAAAGTCAAATACTGGGAAAGGGTTAAATATACCCTTTTTAACCCCTTTTTGACACCCTCTTTGCAGTTCAGGTCTGCCATATATGTAGCCATATAAAACAATGCAACATCAGACAGCTTGTGTTTATACACTCACCAAATTCACATTATCTTTTACAATACGGACTCACGCGGGAAACTATAAATATTTCTTTGGGTTAGAGTCAGTTTAAAGCAGTCGTTTGATACTGCCTGCTTCCTATTTAAGGAGTTTAGTGTAAAATAATTTATCGTGAATTTATCGACAAAGTGTAGAAACACTTTCAGGAAATACTCAGCTCATTTTCCCTGCACGACTAATTACGTCATTGCTCACAGCTAAAACCCGACAGAACATCTGCTAGAAAAAATTAATGTGGCATACTTTTTTTTAATTATACTTGGTGTGTTTTCACGATTAAAGCTTAAGATTATTTTAGAATAGTTTGTGTTATGATATGCTCATCTCAGTCCTCATTCTGCTGTTTTTTCCTTGGTTGGAATACATGATGGTATGTATTCATATATTAATAACATATATTAATATTTGGACAAAAAGTATTGGGCCACAGCTCTCACTTCAGTTGTTCTCACTTCAGTTCCCATTGCCAAAGTTGTATAAAATCAAGCACCTGGCTATGCAGCTTACAAACATTTAGGAAAGAACGAGTCGTTCTAAAGAGTTCATTTAATTCAAGTGTGGTACTCTAAAAGGACGCACGCACAAGCCAGATTGTGAAATATATATCCTCCTGGTATTATTGCAAAGTGTTTCGAAACTACAGCATCTAAAATCACAGAGTTACAGACTTCCTGTGGCATTAACATCAGTGCTAAAACTGTGCACCAGGAGCTTCATGGTTTCTTTGTCCAAACAGCTCCATCATGTGTAATGTGTAGGTGGCCCATTTCTTTTGTCAGAATAATGTATTTGGTTAGCATCCAGTAGTTTTCAAACATTTTGGGATACTTTGACTCCATTATCCACGGGATAGTGGATAGTATCCGTCAGTTCAACTAAGGCGAGCAGTGCTTTGAGCAGTTAAATCTAAGACACAAATTAACAAAAATTCAAAGGTATAATGACAACCACTGCACTACACTAGAAAATGACTCGCTGTCAGACACAGTCAATGTCCTGTTTCAGTAACAAGCTGTATGAACTTTTAAGAATACCGTAAATACTGTATAGGTTAGCACTGTTCTGATAATCTGATATTCAGGAAAGAGCTAGTTGGAATGTACTTAAACTCCATAATAACAACAATGGCGCTTCTGAGGTGCTGCTACAATCAGCTGTTGCTGCTTTTCCAACACAATGTCTTTACATGAAGCGTTAAACTTGCAAGTAATATAACTTAATTATTTTGGTGCAAAATGCTGAAACGTTTAAAGTAAACAGACATTTTTGTTAAGAGGGTTTTTGACCACAGGGTGCCTTTAATAATCAACGCTAATTTCTGGGAAACACCCACACTGCTGCCACAGTACAATAGTGATAAAAAGGCACTAAAATGAGTCAGACTCATTATCATACTCTGTTGTTTTAGCTTAGCTGTTGTCTCTTGTTGGACAGACAGAGGTTGGGTGCAGTATCTGACTCACGGGATAGAAAGGAGTTAAGAGGATGACACGATGCTGCTGAGACAGGTGGGTCTGTCAGTTTTATACCCAGCATGATGTTGTCTCACGGTCTCACAGCTCTGATGCACACATTCACACATATGACTAGAAGTCTGTTTTAAAAGACCTCCAGTTTGTCATAAAACTAACTAGGTGAACACTGGGAGAGGATTTTATGAGGAAGGCTGTTCACTTTCAGATTATCTCCAAACCTAATGAAAAATGCATGGATTGGGGAATGTTTACGATTTCCACAAATCACATGACTATTTTGTATTTGAGCATCTGGAACTGAATCATCTTTGATGCCTCAGAGTTAAAGTATCTACCCTTTCTTACTCATTTCATTTTTTAGCTGGAGGTCTCTGTTTTCTTATGGGAAATATCCCAAATGTGATCATTTTTTTCCTTTTTTCATCCTCCGCTGGAAGAAATATGACATTGTTTATGCTGTATCTGATTATGAAGACAAGACCTTTAACATTGGTGTTGAAGGAGATTCATGCACCAGTTGTACCGTTAGTTAGATCCCCTCATAGCGTTCCAAACACAAGTCTTCCATACGTGGTGTATGTGAATGGAGCAGTGTAGCCCCAAAGAGTTTTGAAATAAGGCTCACTGGCATGCACAGGCCCACCTCAGAAAATTTCAAAAATCAGACTCCTTCTTCTTCCAGGATATAAATTATTGATGGTCTCCAGGCGATGATGACTGCAGAACCGATTTCTGCTGGTGTAACCTTTTGCACACCTGCAGAACATATTGTGAATGAAGTGATCACCTCAGCTGGCTGCACGAGCACAAAGACCCCAAGCATAATTTATTTTCAAGCAAGTGCTGTGTACTTTGTGAGATCATATAGCGGGCAGGATATAAAAACACTGGGACTGAGGGCTTGAAAACAGAAGACTGCACATTTTGTGTGTCAGATGACAGTGGGCTGAGTGGAGATCTGAAGTGAACTATTAGGGCTGACACTGCTGGCAGGGAAAGCTGCATCCATCCAATTTCGTCTCCTTGCTTGCCTGTCAGTGGCTTGAACCAAGCAGTCTAAGCGCCATCGAAAAACAGTGCAGCCACAGTGACAGTACAGTCCAGCACTCAAAAAGGATGCATGACAACTACTCAGAGAGGAGCTGCAGCAGTACAATGAACTACTGATGAATGGGAGTTATTCAAAAGAAGACAGCTGGACAGAAGCTGTAATAACAACACTGCAAAGATTTGATTTTTATGTTTTTAATGTCAAACATGCTCCTACTGATAACGACCACTCATTAATAGGCTTGTAAAAACATTACAAAACCAAGATCAAAACTGTGATACAGATGTCCGTAGTATTGTATCTTAGCTCCATTTTTCTTTACCGTGATAGCCATGTAGAGCTGTTAATGCTTTGGGATGGTGAACTGGAATTGCTCTAAAGTAACAGAGATCATTTTTTGTTCATGATCCAATCATAATGAAGCGATCAGGCCTGTGGTAAAATTTGTATTCCATTCCTTCTAAAGAAAAAAAAAAAGAGGGATGAACTAAACCATGGGTTTGGAAAATTGTTACACCCCTAATCTGTGCTGCTCCTTTGCACTTCACAAATTGTAATACATTGTATACATTGAGTGCCTTACATAATTACATTGCATTACTGTGCAGAAGTGAGATAAGCTTAACAGCACTACCAAATAATTTCTTTAAGCACTAGTGTTGTTTTTTCTTTGCCTTTTTTTGTCTTGATGATGCGCTCTCACACCCTAACTCTCAGCACTGTTTTAAGGCAAATTCCTCTGTAAAAAATGGGTCGCAGGCACTCGAGATAAAGACCCTGCCCTTTGGCCTCTGCTGCCACTTCTGGCTGTTTGATAACAAAAACAAAGGCAGCAAGAAAAAAGCTCCTCAGGGTTGACGAGTGATGTCGACCCCAGTGTGACCCTCTTTGGGGGCAAAAAAATTATCAGATAGACGTCATGATGTCTGTTTTAACTGGTGCGGCTGAGGAGGCGATGCTTTATCTAGAACATCAGAAACAGAATACTCTGCTTCTTCGGGCTAAGCACGTTGTATATAAGTAGCGCTGATTTTCAGACTGATTGTGACTTTAATGGATAAAATGAAGCCAGATTCACGCTGATCAAACAGAGTGGGAGCATTCTTCTTGTCAACTTTTAGAAATTGTAGTGACAAGTGAGAGAGTTTAATGCTATATACTGCTGTAGACGTGCATATTTAGATTTAGCCTTGCGGGCTTATGCATGCTTTACAGTGACTGATTTGAGTGATAGCACGGCATATTGTTCTGAAGAAGAATATTCTCACCGCTGCTCTAATGTCAGAGCATGTACTTGGATCAGTCAAGGATCTAAGTGTATAGTATGATATGATTTTCTCCATGGACAAGGATTTCTGCTGAAGATTCAAAAGAGATACAAGTTATTTGCATATTAATTCTGGCAGGATGAGAGTCGGTCTATTTCTTTCAAAAGGCATATTGGATTTAAGATTTGAGATATAACTGACTTGCTTGCACCCAGATTCATGTTAAGCACAGATATTGTGAAGGTTACGAGCAAACGTGCACAGATGGATGCTTGAAAGAAAGGGTTATTTTATGCATAATCGAAGTCGGGTAACCGTGAGTGTATCATTTGTGTGCAGAGATTTGAAATGTGTCCCCTTTACGATGCAGAGTCATGCAAATAAATCATATCTAACTTATCACATGAGGGCTACCTCTCAAGGCCTGATTGTCAGCTGGAGAAAAATGAGAGCATTGCGAGGATGAGTTTGATCTGCTCAGAGGTCTGCGACAGATAAATCTTTCAGTTACTTCCAGATGACAAAGTCACATTTTCGAGATTTTTTATTTCTTACCAGAAATGTTGACATTTGAGATGGGCTCATGTAGATGGGTGTGATAAGCTCTGTGATCAGCACTTATGTAGAGCAGCTAATGGTTGGAAATGATTGAAGGTCGTATTAAAATGTCTCCACTCAGGAGTTAAAGGTCAAACAGTTATGACTTAAAGCAGAATTTGGATATCTCAGTATATTACAGGTTTATATAGTATATATATATTCACACCATCACATTGTGCTTTTGCCTCAAAGTTTTTATTTGTCTAAACAGACCCGTCATCATTTTTAGATTTATTGGGAAGTGAGAGTTCAGCCTGTCGTGTCATATTTGACTTCAATTTCAGAAGTGTGTGAAAAGACTTTAAATCTAAGGCAAACCATTTACGCATGTCATCTTTGAAGCCAAACAATTGTGTTTTTTTTTTTAACTGTCCACCGTTTTTGCATTTCTGAGTGATGTTGGACGTATGGGTATGATGCAGTTTCCCTCCAAACCCCATAAAATTCACACATCATAAGTACAAATCACGACCAGTGGAGAAGTAACTCTAGATATATCTATTGGATTCACTCTCCACCGCTGGCAGGGTCTCAGTGGAATTTAAACGTCATTAAGAAACCATGAGAATATGCTTTACTTTGAAAATCAAACCTACTATATTTCTCTACACATGGAAACTGCACAACACAGCTAGCACTCTGCTTTGTTGAGCTCTTCTCATGTATTGCAGGCGCATGGGCTTAATTGTAGCCACTCTGAGGAAAAATGATGAGGCGGCAATAATAGTTACTCTGTACCAAGGCGACTGACTTCAACAGTCGAGTTCAGTGGTAAAAAAAACATCCTCAGTCTGTGTACAAGCCAGAAATTCTGCAGTTAATATCCTAAAAAGAGCGGCGTTAACCAAACAAACGCACTCACAAAGGCCACTATTACACTGCCTGTGTTCTTTACTGTTACTTTGTATTTGCTGGAAATGTTAGCTGTTCTATATTTTACTTTCTCTGGATCATCGAATGTGCTTTTGATTTGTAGTCGATGGCCCCGAAGCCCATAATGATGTGTTTGTAACAGCGTACAACAGCTCAACTCTGAGGGCCCAAAACCACTTCAATGAAGTTCAACGCAGCTCAGGATGAAGGAAGCTTTGAAAAAACATCTTTTTTTTAAATAATAAAAGCGTGCCACATCATGTTATCTTTTCAGTGTTTATGAAATTAACTCCACTTAATTAGTTGTTTCTGTCCTTGTAAACACAAGCTGCTCCTTCACAGTATCAGTGCTGCCTGCAGGGGACATTTTCTCATTTCTAATCATTAATTGCTCATCTGCGTCTGAACTCGTATGGGTTTCACATGTTCACTTGGAGCTTTGCTAATAAAAAAATTGCCCCATGACATCACAGCACAGTGCGCCTCTCCGGATCCATTTGGATGAGACGGCATACCGAACAGAAAGGACCCACATGCTTGAGTTGTGGTCATGTTGGTTTTTTGGCCCATGGTGTAATGAGGGAAAAATGGCAAAGATCCACATGAAGAAAGATTTGTCATGAGAACAACATTCAATGATCCACAAGCAAGAAGCCCCCCCCAAGCACACTTTGTGATGGCAACATTCAATTTGCTCATGCTGAGGTCTTTTATTTCGTTCTTTAGTGATTTATTTAAGAAATGCAAACAATAGTTTAATGTTTTGGGAAAATGTATTTCCTGTCCTTGATCATATCCTTTGTGTGCGTGAGATGGAGAGAGACTCGTGACCCCTCCTGATCTGTTACTAAAGTTTCTAAGAGGAATATCGTGGCAACATAGGACAACAAGAAACTGCACACACCCATCGGTTATAGTTCTATTTGAGAGAGAGATGATTTCTGATAATTGTATTATTTAGCATTATAGGCACTTTTAGACCCCTCGTGTTTCATGTGAGATTATTTGGGGTCATATTAACATGCAGACACAAAACTAACATACATCTGCTTTAAGGCTGTAAAGAAAAAAGCAAATCTAAGAATTTGTCGAGACTTTTTAACAGCGAGCACACAGACCAAATAAGGAATTTAAAAATTTACTACATCAGTGAGGTCAGGGACTAAATTGCTTACGTATATTACACTGATGATAGAAGGGGTGCTGGTATAGCTCACCTGGTTGAGCAGGTGACTCATAAGCCTGTTGCAGAGCCTGGATCTGAAACCTCCCTGATGCCATTCACTGAGTGTCTGGCCTGCTCTCGCTCCCAGCTCTCCAAAAAGCGCCCCAAAAATAATAATGGTACATGGGGAAAGGAAAAGATCTGAGATTTGGCAACAAGGCCTGTGCTGATGACCGCAAAGTGAATTTTCTGTCTTACCTGTTGTGTTCTGCTAGTGTCAGGTTCCCCGAGGGGGAAGGAGATTAATATGTCATACTGTGTCTCTGATCCTTCTCCTTGTGTGTGCTTTTTTCAAGTCTATGCTGTGTTACCAGTCCCCATATCCTCAATTTGATCCAGCTTTTAACTGAACTTAACAAGTGCAAAATTGCACTGAAGTTAGAGTACAAAAAGCTGCATCACTCCTTTTCCACAAAAAAAATGAAAAATGTTCTGTTAGCTCCATCTTCTGACTCCTAGAATCGTCTTTGTTTGTGTCCCACGAAGGAGTAATTTGGCTGAACCATCAGGGAGCAGTTTAGGATCAAAGGCAGAATCCGTGAAAAACACATTTTGTTTGGACTATTGTTCCTATAGAAACGGGAGAAAGAGAGGCCTTATGAGACACATGCCTTAACATGATGGAATACCGTATATATCTTCTAATAGTGGCCTGTCTCTTATTGACGCCCGTTTCTAAAAAACGCCGGTTTGAAAACATGTCACGACAAATAGACGCAGGTCTCCAATAGTAGCCGGGCGACCTTCGACCCGGAAGTCCCTCGTCGATCCGCCCGCATCTCATAACTCGACCAGCTGTTTCCAATCAGTCGTCATCAACGACCAGCGGCATTTAAGCTGGATGCGCGGCGACTGTCAAAGTGGGATTATTACACTGAACTGGAACTGTCAGCTAGCAAACCTGCTAACTGTGATTTTCTGGTCTTTTACGTTCTCTCCTGGAGAGTCGGGGGAGAGAAGTTTCGGGGAGCACCACTCGTGCACTGGGCTATCACAGACAAGGAGACACTCGAGAGGAAAGGAGGAGCACAATTGGGAACTGCATTATTTGTGAACTGTTGGAATACGTTTTGGAGCACTGTAAGTAAACTTTTCACCTCAGTCTAAAAACCGTGCCTGGGTCCTCTTTCCCTCTCACTTTCATGACAGTTCCCCTGAGAAGGGAATAAGAGCCGGTCTCCAACAACCGCCGGTCTCTTTTAAATGCCGGGTGGCCGAATAATTTTTTGAATAAACGCCGGGGCTACTATTGGAAGATATACGGTAATCCATGTTTATATGACCTTTGCACAAAATATAGATAGCCAATCCATTTGTGTTCTTATCTTGCAATTGTGAACTTTAATTATCCCAAAAAACTTGTTGCTACATTAAAAAAAAAAAAAAAAATCTATCCACGATCAGTAAAGTCAATCCTCCAACCCTTCAAATAGCTACACAGTGGTGTTTGATCAGCATGCGTGGGATCAATGAAGAATCGTCCTGTGAGTATTCAGCTGTGTGCGGATTTGCAAAATGATGACGGCGTACTGGCTATGTATGTCGGACTGACTCATTACTGGGGCTACACAAATTCAACACACAAGAACACAATATGAGGAACACAAAAGTCCAGTGCAATTTCATTTTAGCAATGTGCAGACACCAAAATTGGCACATGTTCATACACTAAACATAGCCACAAGAACGTTCATAGAGGCAGTATTTATTGTAGAGCTATTTTATTGCATTGCCTCATATTGTATTTGTTTTGTTTTTGGGTTGACTCCCCATGGAGGCAGCTGCTATTACAGTGTCATTACAGATATATGGAACAGAGAAAGGGTTGAGAGAGATTTCCATGCTCTGCCTTTGTGTTAAGCTGGATGTTGACTGGCTATTTATCCTAAATATGTAACAATAATGGCATTCAATCCCAATAGAGAAAAAGCAGAAGCACATTTCCATTAATTGCACTGTTCCATTTTTTAACTAAAAACCGTTTTGCATTATTTTAGACAGTGTATTGAAAAACCACTGTTAGCTGGAGCAACATGAATCCATTTTTTTCCATGCCTATTTTTACTTAATGCTTCCAACATATGAGAACACAGCAATATACTATATGTTTCCATTAAGAGCGCACATGATGATTTAAGTTTAACTTCACACTTTGAGTGACTATCTCGGTTGAAACATGGCATGATGTAAAAATGTTATTCATGCCCTATAAAACACACAAGCAGCAAGAAGTACTTTTTCATTAAATATCCCAAATCATTCCCGATTATGCAGTGATGCTGAAGTATGATTTTTCAGAGAGAAGTCTCCCACCTGCTTCAAACACTTTCTACTGTATCATAGCCTCTCTTCAACAGCCGAGGCCTGTGGGACACTTTCCCTTTTATATTTGGACAAGGACAAACAGGCTTTTCACACCTGGACACCTGCAGGTTAGAAACTGTACACACCTGCAGAGAAAATCAGCGTGTGACCTTTTGAAACATACTTCATTCTTCATTCCTGCTCTGGCGGTGTTGTTTCTTGTTGTCTTCACCTGGTCACGTGGCCGGTGCGGGTTGGCCGGTGTTATGGGTGGTATCAGATATAACTCTCCCTGCTGAGGACCTTAGACAAACCACTCAATTAATTTTTGAGATGAAAAGTGAACCAGAGAAAAGTCATCCCTGCTCATTAACCGCTGCGTCTGTTAAATCTGCATTAGCATAATACTGTTGACTTT
Organism: Pelvicachromis taeniatus; assembly: GCA_015108175.1. Classification (NCBI taxonomy): domain Eukaryota; kingdom Metazoa; phylum Chordata; class Actinopteri; order Cichliformes; family Cichlidae; genus Pelvicachromis; species Pelvicachromis taeniatus. Next base: position 39,955 of record VURO01009961.1, read on the forward strand.
GGCGTGACGAGGACATTAACATTGTGACTTTTGTAAAGGTTGGCTGATGTTCCAAAAAGTGAAAACAGAATAACTCTGTGTTCACTGTAACTTCCATAAATGACAGCTTTGTCCTTTGATTTTTTTAAATGTTTTTTTGTAGAGAGATGTGGTTTTTCCCAAGGCCTACGCAGAAAGAGGGAGAGAGAAAAAAAAGGGGGGAGGGAGGGACTATGCCCAGCAGTTTGCATGCTGTAGTCATTAGTTGGTGTGGTGGGAAGTTTTATTGCTTCCCACTTTTGTCAAGTCAATCCAACAATTTACTCTGCTGCACTCATTCCCTCTCTCCTGTCAATTTCACGTACAACTCTTTCTTCTGCGGACATTTCTGGTCAATCAGTGTAATGTTCTGGGTGGGTGACCCAGTGGTCTGTCAGCCCTCCGGCCGAGGCCACGCAATTCCTCGAGGCAACATAAGGGTGGGTGGGGCCCTTCATTTTGGAGTTCTTAACTGGATGGCTGCAGGCCAGTGGCTAGGATAACCTCCAGCAATTGATGTCATTGTGGCTTTTCTGGTATCAACGCCCTCTGGATGTATGCTCAGCCACAGTAGTTTGTTTCTGCAGGGCAACACAAAGTAGCAACACCATCCAAGCATTTTTTTCAAGACTTCCTTTGTCCCTGTCTTTTTATTTTATCCCACATGTAGCAGCTGTTTTCTAAACACATGGAAAGCTAGATAGGAGAGAAAAAGCTACATGAAGTCAAATGTGGACTGAAGTCACACTGATTACAGGGGTTGACAACAAAGACCTATTTTGGTGCCGTAAAACTTGCTGACCTGGAGCTGACGGGGAACGATTGTGTTTCACATGCTGCTGCAGGCTGTTCTGCCCCACTCACACAGGCTGGGGGCAGACACACTATCGCTTTTTCCAACCAAAAAGCACTGGCTACTGAGCCCCAACCTTCAGGATGTATTTTTGTCACTTCTGCATGTGGACTTGGACATCACAAGGTCATCGCAAGAGACGGCAGAAGCCTTTATACAGGTGATTGATAGTCACATCTTGGCAGCTTGTATCTCCACGATACTTCAGGGGAAGTGACTGTCAGTAGCTGGCTGTACTGTCTCCAGATCCTCTCAGGTCTATTGACTGTCAATCACTGTCTCTCTGTTTTCATTGATTTCCTCTCCACTCTTCCTATAGCCAACCCATCACACTGTGATCTAGCTCTGGATTGGTTTTAAATATGACTCGGTGTCTAGAGTAAGCATGGAGGGTAATGGCCTCATTTCAAACACCTTTTGTCAAAAGAGGAAACAGACTTTTCTAATTACTACTGACCTGACCGTGAAATTGAAGCCCCTGAATGGCAGCACATGTTCTACATGTAATTCATGCAATTTTGGATTACATGCACACACACTTCCTGTGTTATTAATGCTTTATTATCCTCTTCAATATGGGACAACAGAGTCTTGTTCATTTAGTCAAAGTGTGTTACGCAGTACCATCGTTTCACCAGAGTTAAAGCAGAGAAAACATGCACCTATCCCTTGCTTGTTTATGCATGCGTGCACACTCACATGCACACATGCACAAATCCACTCCTGAAGCGTGGAAGCCGTCTGCTGTGAAGGCGTGTCTGTGGAGTCAGATTGCCTGTCATTCAGGAGATTGTTGTTTGATGAGCTGAATCCTGCTTCTCTAGCTAACACAACACCTTGCCTGCTTGTTATTTTCTACTCATGGACCTAAGGTGCTTTTTGCATCTGCGACTGATATCCTCTCATTTCCCAGTGCTATGGCGACTGTATCAGAGACTTTTCTCTGTCTTGACCTAGAGTAAATAACTGGATCACCGGCTCCATCCCCTCAGGGAGGATATGAATGGCTTGCCAGTCATTCATTGGCAAATAAAGCTTCTCTGGCAAATATAAATTCGCTGCAGGAGTGAAGAAGCACCGGTGTGACACAAGCTGCTATTCTGACAGTCCACAGTCCAAAGTCCACTGGCTCTTTTTCCATTCACAAGCTGACAGTAGAGTCCAATGAATCCCATCATTTTCTTCTTATATTCAGTGAAGTACTTCCTGTAATAAATTCCACTTCTTTTATTCACTAAACTCAGTATTTAGGCCGTTAAAATCAGACTCTTTATTCTCCCATTACATTAGCATGGCAATGAATCATCTAAATGAACTTTATTGATCATTTGAGCACAACAGAAAATAAAGCAATATTAGTTAAGCATGCTTACACATCACCAGTGCCCTTGATGCTTCTGTTCCATTTAAAACCATACAGATGGATGATTATTGGTGTAATTGTTATGCAGCATTTTCTTTTCATTTGTTGTCCTTGTTTTGCTGTGTCTGTGGATATTGAACTTTTGTCTATGTAGGTAGTTTTCATTCTAGTTTCCCCAAAATCGAAACTTAATTAAAAACAGGTACTTAAGGTACTTAAGGCACTTTTTTTCTCTTCTCTTTTATTAGTTAAATGGAAAGCAATGGGCTGCCAAGCATACATCTTGAATAGCTCCCATGAATTATATGAGATATAGTATAATTGCATGGAAATGATTCTACATGATGAGCATTCTGCAACTCCTTTAAATGTAAAAATGTGCATGCAATGTTTTATTTGCACATGTTTAGTTTTTGCTTCAGCATTAAAAGGTAATGAGTCAGTGTGGAATTATTTAAATGTCTCTCGTATTATTTAAAATTTCAACAAACTTGAGCATTATTTGTTTTCTGTTCAGGCATTTCCTGGATTGAAAAGTACCTTCAGCAGTTTCTTGGTAAGAATATAAAGCTCATATTAAGAAAATGTAACAAAGAAGTAATGAATTACTTCAGTCTCTCAGCCTTAATCCTGTGCGCTCCTTCTTGTCTGAGATGACAGTGTATGTGGTGTAAATCAATATGTTTCAATTTGTTCTCTTTGTGATGGTGACTGGCTGTTTGTCCTTCTTGCACTGAGGCATTTTTTTTATCCGCACTGGGTGGGTGGAAGGGACTGTGAGACGGGAAATAAAGGATCAATTAATGACTTAATTCACACATTAACAATAGTTATATATTTCAGCACCCTGCTTCTCATTTGAAGACAAAGGTATTAGTGACAGCACACACAGGTATTCAGGCTTTCTATGATAATAAGGATTTTACTCTTGTTTCTTTTACGCCTAAAAGAATCGTGCACACCAATGGCAACTGGACTGAGTCAAATGGCACCGTGCTTTATTAAGTTAAGGTTCATACTGTCTTTGCACACCTTACATACTGCCACTCTATGCTTTTAGGTTTGTCAGGCCTTAGGGGTCCCGGCTAATACCTGGGGCCTCAAGCAGTTGTTTGCCTTGCTTGAGGAGAAGTGGTACCTCAGCCTCTAAGTCAGGGGTCACCAACATGGTGCCCATGGGAACCAGGTTGCCCGCAAGGACCACATGAGTAGCCCGCGGGCCTGTTCTAAAAGTTGCTCACTATAACAACTTACCAGTAAGCTGCATCTATTTTTATTTTTTGTTGCTATTTTTAAAAAAATCACAATTGCATTGGTATCAATTTGTTAGAGATAATATATATAAAAAACGTTTATTATTAAATATTAGATCAGCGCTAGCTGGTCGCCATGGAAACAGTTGCCGTAATCAGTGTCTTTACATAAATGAATATCATTAATTTTTAATGATAACATATAATTAAAGTTAAATTGAGGAAATTTGTGTGTGTTCAGAAGTGTGTGTCAAACTGGTAGCCCTTCACATTAATCAGTACCCAAGAAGTAGCTCTCACTTTTAAAAAGGTTGGTGACCCCTGCTCTAAGTATTCTGTTTGGTTATGTTGGTTGTGTAGAGATTGTTTATTATATTAGCTGATTTTAGTGAAGGAGATGGGTGCAGGACACAGACTTTGTTCTGTAAAAAAAACAGAGTTTAGTCATAACAAATGGGAATGTCACACTAAATATATTGTGTAGGATTTTAGAGGCAGTTGTGTTACCTTCAGGAACATACCAGCTGTTTTGTTTTACCAGGTAACACCATGTGTTAATAGATCTCTCTGCATTCAACCATACTTTTTATTAATCTCTGGCTCTCTTCCACAGCATGTCTCTATCCTGTCTTCCTTCTTTCACCCCAACCGGTCGCAGCAGATGGCCGCCCCTCCCTGAGCCTGGTTCTGCCGGAGGTTTCTTCCTGTTAAAAGGGAGTTTTTCCTTCCCACTGTCGCCAAAGTGCTTGCTCATAGGGGGTCATATGATTGTTGGGTTTTTCACTATATGTATTATTGTAGGGTCTACCTTACAATGTAAAGCGCCTTGAGGCGACTGTTGTTGTGATTTGGCGCTATATAAATAATAATTGAATTGAATTGAATGTAGACATCCAGGTTTTGGTTTGATAACATATATACCTACTTATAATCACTATTATTATTACCCTATAAAAGAGAATCTGTGATATTAAAACACACCTTAAGATACAAAAACAGAAGTGCTGTCGTCTAACTCTTCTGCTTCTCCCAAGAAATTCCTTTAAAGACTGATCTACTTACCTGTGAGTAATTGTGGCCTCCACCCAATCTGCTACATTGTGCAACCATCAAACACCTCAATGCAGTCTACATATCACAGCACACAAATCACTACATATTGTGCATGCATGCCAGCAATGCTTATGCAAACATATAACTGCCAAAGAAACAGTCTCACACCATTATCTCTTGAGGAAGTGTCTCCTGTGCCCTTTTCACTCCAGCAAACTGCTCAAACACTCCTGCTGCTCCCTCAGGCACACCATATGCTTTAACGTCCTCTCAAGAGTTTGTAAGTCATCGGCTGGTGCTCTTGAGCTTGAATTTACCACAAAGTGTTGCTATTCAACTGTGACTTAATCTTTCAAGCCTTTCTGCTTCACCTTCACTATCAACTCATTCAATATACCTATTTTCTTTTCATACACCCCCCTCTGTGTGTCCTCCCATCCTAAAGTGAGTTCCTCAGAATTCATACCCACCAGGATCGACAGGTCTCACCAAAACAAATTACCCTTTCCCTTGCAATCTACCTACCTACCTGCACACTTCTATTTTTCATTAGTGTCCTCATCAAAGTGATGGTTTTCTTTCTGGGAGCTAACAAATTTGTTTCATTTCCTCTCAGTTCTAGCTTGTTGCACTGCTGTTGCTAAGTGTCACGAGACAGAGAAATTTATATCTAAATGCCATGTTGTAGCGGCTCCCTGCTACATTTACACACACACACAGCTGTTAAAGACACATGTTTCTCTGTTGATGGCAGCTGACATATCGAAATGCTGTTTAGCTGTCATTCATCCTTTTACTTTGAGGTGACTGGGGGAGTGAGGCAACCACATAGAGAACATAAATTAGAAAATGTGGCAAGGCATGAAGTGGTTAATATAAGAAGTACCCTTCCAAAACACCTTACATGAAAGAAGTTATGTTAACGGACAGTTAACAGCACTGGGCGCAATCTCTAGAAACCCCACCCCTACCATTTTTAAGGAGCTCACATGTTTTGTTGACACAGCATGGTTTTTGTCTCTGTGCTAATAACACACGTGCTAATACCAAATATACACAGAATAAGTGAAGACCATGAGTGTGACTGATCGAGCAGAGGTTTAAGTTTGATCTTCTCTCTAATTGGAACAGGCGGCTGAGTATTTTGGAAAACTCTAAAAGGCGGATTCAAGGCGTTGGCCGTTCATGCTTATACTCTCCATCAAGTCCTTGGTTGTGACACCTCTGGCTGCCAAGTCAGCATTATATAATGCATATGAGAGTGTGTACTGTGAAAACACAAGAGACTGCTCTTATTAGCTTAATGGCAGTAAGTAATGCAAACAGAGCAAATCATTTACAAAGCTCATTACTTTTCAAGCAGTGCAACATGACTGAAGAATAGATGGGAAAATCAAAAGTCTATTAATACCAGTGCTCTGACTTTTGCCACAAGACTGTTGACAGCGTGATATTAAACTGTGACAGGCCCTTGGGTGTTTCTACTCTCATTTTTGCTGAAGAAGACAAAGGACTCATAAGCATTCCACAAGGCTTATAAGTCCATGAATTATTGTGTATCCTTTGCCTGCACTCTGTGCAATTAACTGCCCAACAAGATTTTTGTGCATTAGAAGTCAAACACTCATTGGCATTTTTGGAGATATTAGGTAGCAAAACATTTGAAAAGCAAGCTAATGCAACACCCATGTGGGATTTTGCATTGTTCTACTTCATGCATAGCTTCTCCAATATACCGTGAAATGGATACTTTCTGTTGATACCTTTAAGGGGGGTTAATGCAAGTAGCTGCAATTTTCAAAATGTGTCCAGTGTGCAGCCCTCTCTCAGGCTGATTCACTTCAAAGTCGCACTATCATTCTCCGTGAAGAAACCCGCACATATGCAGATTTAATTTCACTTTTAAAAGGTCAGTTTAAGAAAAAAAAAAAAAAATCAAGCTCTTGGGGTTTGGCCCTTTTCCATTTCTGGCTACGCAGCCAAGTGCATTAAGCTGCACAGATGAAGTGCCACAGTCAACCAAGCAGAAAAATAACTTGTGCTTGCCTCTGTTAGCTAGGGCGGGATCGGTCCGGGTCAGCTTTGGACTCTCTAGTGCCTGGGGCGGCTGGGACCTGAAGACTGTTAATTACCACTGATGAGTTGAGCGTGAGTGACCTGATGATGATGGACTATAGATCTTCCTCACAGAAAAGGGAATAATATGGGAATCAGTGCTTTGATGGGACATGTGGGGAAATGTGGCGGCATTGGTTAGAGGGGTGTAGCAGCAGATATGCATTTTGATGATGTATAAATAATTACTGAGGGAAGAAGAGTTTTACACAGATGAAGAGAAAGGAAAAGAGGAACCACTCCATAGCGTCCACAAGCGGTAGTTTCTAGCGTTGTGGTGCTGTATATTTTATTTCTCAAAAAACATAGACCTTTAAAAAACTTTAATGCAATCTTTGAAATCTTTGAACCACACAGTGCACTCCTGTTTGTGTCTTTGAAAGACTCCAGTATCCTTGTTTTGCTGTTTTAAACTTTTGAGTGAACCTCACATCATAAACTAAGTGGAGAGCTAAATGCTGCACTTGGCCATTTCAACAATGACTCCCTTTTTTGCATTTATATTCCTGGCACGCAATGGGTATGAATCTACAGGGTGAAGCTGGAACAGAGGAAAAGTGTGCATTTGCGTGTGCGCATGCTGCAGATGTGTATGTAGGCAGGGGTGTGTTTGTATATGAGCGTGGCGTGCACGTTCCAGCTCCATGTCCATGTGTTTGGATTTGAAGCGGGTGCTCTCTGCCAGTCGTTTTCCCCCCACCCTTTTTTTCCCTTCTCACAGCAGAGCTAGTGTACCTGGGAGAGAGAGGATGAGAAAACTTGTGGGGGAGAACCCGATGGAGCAGGCGGGAAACCCGGCCTACCAACTGGTTGCAGCTGACTGGAGTCAGTTGATGCAGGGGAGTCACCCAAAATACGATAGGCTCAATATTTGCTTTGGCCTGGTTTCCCTGTTTTGGTAAAATATGGACTGTTGGCATGGGCTGTGACAGTTTTAACCTGCAATAACAATTCTACTTAGCGAGCACATCCTTGGTTGAAATTGTACCTTTCCTGCTAAGGCCTGGATGCGATGCACAAAGTAGCAGCATAGTTTGTAACTCTTTTGTGTTTAGTGTGCTTTTGAAAGGCGGCCGATTTAGTGGGCGATGTTGCAAATTGCTCAATTATAGTTTGGCCGATGTTCATCCATAAGTATGAGTGCACTCGTTCATGCACAAGACTTAACAAAAAGCCCAGTGTTTTCCTGTCAGACTTTCCACATTTTCCATAATAACCAGCTGAGGCAACCAGGGCTCTTCCCCTGAGGTTCCAATATTGCTGAAAATTGAATGATTACATGTCAGACACGAGTGCTCTCCCCATTATTAAATTGACAGGAATATTTGAAGGCTTGTGAGGGTCATCCCCCGATGGAGGGTCAGAGGGAAGTGTAGAAGCAGCAGGAAGCGACACACAGCCCCAGGCCTCATCATTCTCTGCCAGGCATGGCCCACTTCCATGCTGTGCCTGTGCTACAAGCAGCCACTTTGCAGAGTCAGAATGATAGATTACGCTAGGTGAGTTAAACAATTATGGAGTAATTTGGAACTTAGTGCCTCATAAATTGTTAGTGCCTCACCCTGAAACAAGTCTGGCAAGAGTAATGATTCAGTATTCTCAAAAGAAAGTCAGATTAGTCACTCAAGCTGGTCTTTGATGCTAATAATTACAGCATTTGCGGCGCGTCAGATACTCACTTCTGTGCTGTTTTGCCGTATCTACTGTGTTGGAAGGTTTTAAAAGAAGGTTTGCAAAACCATAAACATTCAGACTTACACACTTGTGCCAAGAGATAAAGTTAAACACACACACCACTGTGACATTGCATTTTTATCAGAAGAATAAGAGCTGAGCAAGAAGACCGCCATAGTGTACACTGTGCAGGGTGTTATCATGCAGGTGGCCGATAACTGACTTGTCTGTCGACTGTAAATATAATAAACTGGCATTTAGAAAGTAAATCGGGAACGAGAGAACAGGACACGCCATAGACGTGACTCTGTAGTGACGTAAAAGATGGCAGGGGTCTCGCTTGTCTGCTGGGATGGCAGCAGTTATCAGATTATTTCCGCCAGTTTTCAGACATGAGACTCCTGGGAGGAGCAAGGGATAAAAATAGAGATACGTTTTGTGGCCAGCAGTTCCGTGTTGTTAATGGATGGACATTACACATAGTGTAGCCTTTAGGTGTGAATTTGTGTCTTAACATTTAAGATGTCGACAAAAACAACAAGAAAATAAACCTAACACTGGATACAGATAACCAAATGGTTTGTTTTGGAAGCATAAAACAAACTGTGCTCCACAGGAGAAGTAGAGGAAGCATAATGCTGGTGTTAGTCTGTATTATTCACATTGTTAATAAAACCCAGAAAAGGCCAAAACTGACAACGTATTATCTAGCCTCAAAATACGTTCTGACTTCAAGCTTCAAGTTTATTTGTTTCAACAATGGCCTCTAAAATATACCTTCAAAAACCTCTGCAATGGCAGCACCCCCGCCTCACAGTTTTTTATGATTAAAAAATATGACAGAGAGTATGGTATTCTCTGCACTTTGAGAGCCAAGGATTGCTTGAAAATAATATTTCTAGACACCCCAGTAGTGTGATCTTCTGTGCTGATCTGCAGGGTACAGGTTGCATTAAGGTTGAAAACTAAGTGGATGCCTACACCACCTAAGCTAGAATTACTCATTATGAAGTGACCGCATGTGTTCCACAGTGTTATCAAACCAGAGGACTGTACTGTGAAGCAAGACTTCATCTTACCCAGGTAACTGTCTACTGTACTACTGTGGCTACAGTAACTTCCTGCGAATCGAACTCTGGAGCAGGTTATGCTCTATTAGAGATCAACAGGCATGAAATCACTGCCCACTTACCAATCAGTTTTCTGGAATTGAGCGTTACATTTGAAGTCTTTTAAAAATGTATTTAAACCCCTTCCTTAACTTAGCAAAATGATAACCAGTTTAGTCACAATAGTCTTCGTCTGATTGCTGATGTTAGCCTAACTGAATCCAGACAATGGAAAGGTAACCTGGGTATGCTGAAGTTACTTTGTAGTACAGTGCTCATCTGTCTGTAATGCTGACTAAGAAAGTAAGGATGCATCATTCACCAATATATATTGACAAGCCCAGTCTCACTATTGGACTGTTGATAATTAAGTAATTGATGAAGTGGCCGGTGTTGCTTCAGATGTATAAACAACTCACTTTTGAATCATTGATCAACAATCCTGCTGTTGTATGATGCTGCTTATTTCATAAACTCACTTCATATCTGCTGAAGGTGGGCTAGTTACAATAATTTTGGTAAGCAAACCCTGTGATAGTGTAATAAGGAGTTAAACAATCAAAGTACTGTGCATAACTCTCAAAATCTGCAGATCTGTGGAACACGAATCCGAAGTCAAAGTCTGTGAAATGATCGAAACGATGTAACACAAAGAGATCAACAGTAATGCTAGAAAGTCCAAAAGAAAACTTTGGGAATGCAAGGGGCAGTGAAATAACTGAGCAAAACAATCTGTCACATCCATGGCAAACTGAAGGGCGAGTGGTAGCAGACTGGACACATGAGCGTGATTGGGGAAGGGGAAACAGGTGTAGAACACAGGTGATGCTATTCATGTCAGGCAAAACAAACACAGATCACTCAAGGAGATAAAACTGACAAATAGCACAAACTAAATATTACAAAATAAGACAGGAAATACTTTCAAGTAAAACATAACAGCAACCATGACAGGCTGTGGGGCTAAAAAAGTCACAAACATGTAGTCTTAGTTTTAAATAAGGCTCAATATTTTCCTTTCCACTGGGAACTGTAGTTGTCATCAAATGTTACTCAGACAGGTGTAAAAGTACATAGGAGGGGGAATGTTTTCACATTTGAAGTGTTCAAGCTTTATTTTATATCAGCTGGACCTCTGTGTTGAGTCAATAAACTGCTCATTTTCAGAGGGATGATTGTTGACTTTGGTCTCCTTAAGGAACTTGTTAACAGTAAAAATATTACCACAGCTGCCTCGCGTCTCTGTGACGACATTTCAAATACACTTTCTCCTATACATCATCCACTGATGTATAGAGCTTCCCTGTGGATGTCCTTGTCCTTACATCCATCGCTGTGTGTAATGCATTGCCCAGATCACTTTCAATCATCCTCTCTGCTTCCTTATTGGAAATGCCACGTTTGTTGCATGTTACTGGGATTGCGTACAGTGTCGATTCAGATCTGCAAACAGAGTTGAGAATTTTTTTTCTATTCTGACCAGTAATCTAAATATGTGCCAAGCGCTTCCTGGGAAAGCCTTCATCTCATAGGTACACGCACAAAACAGACACATGCAGTCAGACTGAGACACACACACAACGTGAAGCAGACACTCACAGACAGAAATAAACATTGAACCGTGCATATATTGCACACAGGCAGTGACTGCACCTTTGCTGCCTGAAGCACTTACTGTCTTATCTGCTTTGGGCTTTGCTTCACATTTATGGAGTTTTAATGTCCAAGAGCCTTTTTTCACTTAAATGCTCCAAATGTTTACAATCAGCTCCACATGATGTCATCCCATTTAAAAACGACCCAAAGGGAAAGATCCCCCCGCAGCAAATCTCATTTTATGACATTAGTCATATCCTTTAATTACTCCAGTGCCCTCGGTGCTAAATGAGCAATTACTTCAGAACACTGTTGCATTTTTCTCTTTTTTTTCTGCATAATTCACATGTGCTCTATTTTTTGATTTTGACTGCATGCAGGAGATTTCACTCCTTAACTTCCTTAAATTCCTACCCACATCAGATTATATGAGGTAACAGTAAGAAGGAAAATACCATAGCACTTATTTTTAGGACTCTCCCAAATGCTTGTAGAGAAGCCGTGCAGGATGAGCAGGGAGATTACGGCTCAGTGACTTCAGATTTTTCCCTGCTGCTGATTGCCAGTGTTGTCTGGAAAGCATCCTGCGGGAAGCGTGCGACTCACGGATATTACACACAGACTTATTACCCTTGACAGAAGAAATGAGATGAAAAGAGAGAAATAATAGTGAAAGCACCACTACCTCAGGGTGGAATAACACACTGCCAGCAGGCAGTGCTGGTTTCTCTTTGATTGGAGAAGATTGCATAATTCTAGTTGTGCCCTTGTTGTGCGTCGGTCACCCGTCACAGGTCCTCTGTGTGTGTGTGTGTGTGTGTGTGTGTGTGTGTGTGTGTGTGTGTGTGTGTGTGTGTGTGTGTGTGCGACTTTGGGTGTAGGGTTTGTAATTTTTTTGTTTATTCTATGGTATGTTGTTGCGCGTGTATTTTTGCATTACACTCTGTTTCCTTTTTTAGCTCTTAGTTTCTGTGTGTCGCTATTTGCAGCAATTTTGCAGGCACTATCTTGACAACGCTGGCATTTTTTCCTTAAAAATTTCATATTTATTATCCGTAGTTTGTTCAGCTTTTAATTGTTTAGAAGAGAAGTGAGATTTCTACAATTTTAATGTCTAAACTGTAAAAACAAAAATCAAAAGGAAGATACTGTAGATGCCCCAAGCGCCATTAAATGGGAACCTGCTAATAAAGCAAGAGTCTTCCTCATACAAAAACTAGCCCAGTCAATAGCTGAATATTCAGTATAAGAGCTTCATGAGCTTCGGTAAGTAAGTGTGGAAAATATTAATGAGAAATTTGAAATTCAGATGCAAGAAAGTACAAAGTTTTATGAACATGTGAAAATGCACTGCATCTGGAAAAACACTTTATATTTATAGCTATAAATTTAAAAGATATTGCATTTTAAATTTTAGCTAAGTTTTAGCAAATGATTGATTGTACTTTAAAGACTTGGTTTTAAAGAAAAATAGACCCCAAGCTGTTTTTGGGGTCTATTTTTCTGTCCTTTAGCTCCTGAGGAAGATACCTAGGCCTTTACCTTCAAAAATCTCTTGTTCACCAACTACGTTTTCTTTTAGACATTTACAGATCGCGTCCAACAAGTTTATCAGTGTTTCTTTATGCCTGTGTACCTGCAGCAGCCTAGGATAGAGGTTTTCAGATTGTCTCATAGGCCAGATTGTCATGGTCTGGCGGGTGCAGACCGTGTGGTGAGGAGGTGGACCCAAAAATGCAGACAAAAATGGAGCGTGGACACGAGTTAAACAAAGGCAAGCCGTTTAATGACTGATAAAGAATACAGAAATAAAAGAGGCAAATCAGAACTAACGAGACATGGGAAGCAAGACTAGAAACATTGACATAAGACAAGACCTTCAAAGTAAAACAGGAAACATGAGGGCAAGGGACCTGAGACAATACACAAAAATGCCAACAACTTAAAACGCTGGGTACCCGACCCAGGACCATGACACAGATGTTCCTTTCTTGTGAATCCAATATCCCTCGATCAACTTGAGAACATTTCTTCAAAACTGGCAAAAGCGATGAACTGATTAAAATTTGATTTGATTTAACTTAAGCAACTTAAATATTCATTTTCTACTTGTGAACAGTTGCCATAATTTTGGAAGAGAAGGAGTGATGGATGTAAATATCACCTTTCGCTTTACTGTCTAAAGGAAGCTTGCAAACATGTGGTGGTTGTTTTAGTTTCATTGTGAATGAAAACAGTTCTGGGGAGCAAATGAAGCAGAGCATAAAAACTGTGATTCTCAAAAGGGTAAAAAAATATATATAATGTATACAGTGCAGAGTAGATTAAGACCAATTAAAGTCCTCAGAAGCTAGTCTTCATATTAAGGGCAGAATGCACTGAATTGATTGTAATCTGTCCTTTTGCTTCCTGATTTATCAGTGTGTAATGGACTTGCTTCAAACAAGATCAATGATGAGGTGCGACCTCAATCAAGAGAATCTAATCTAAGACAAGAGTGAATCGCTCTAACAGCTGAAGCAGAAACAGTGTAAAGGGCAAGGTGAAAAAATGGTTGTCGAAGCTTCAGAAATCAGGAGCTAATTGTGTCCCTGAAGGTGTGAGACAGCAACTCTATCAGCTTGTAGAGTCATCTTTGTTGCATTTCTAACACGCCCATGACCTCTGTGTGGAGGAGGGGTGTCAATAAAGGATCAATATTATACTGTATTCATTTTTAGATTCTTTATATGAAACAGGAGCAGGATTTGTTCTCAGTGGGCTCTCCCCTCTGATCATGTGCAAACAAAAACAAACCTAAACCCACAGTTGGAACGCGTTTCCTTTGGCAGTTTACTCATACTTGTGAAAGAACGCATCACAAGGCTCGTGTGTTTCCTTCGGAACAACACGTCATGTAAACTCGGGAAGCCTTTTCCGTTCTGCAAAAAGGATCATCAGCAGACTGTATCTCGAACGTGACGACAGAAGAGGAAATATTCAGTTTGGATTTAGCTGAACACATTGTTCCACCAGCAGATCACATCCCGTGAAGTGTCTGGGATTAAGACTTTTTAATTACTGATAATTATGTGTGTGTGCGTGTCTGCGTTTGTGTGCACGCTCGTCAGCGTTGCATACAACGTGACTCGTTATTAACTTGTTTGCAGTTCCTGACTGTAAATGAGCGTATGTATGTGTGCGTGGTTCCCTCTGCCAGTTTCCCAATTTTACCAGACACTTTGAAGGCTTCGTATACTTTTTCACAGAACTCCTTCACATCCGTGTGGTGAGCACAGGTCTAAAAAACCGAAAGCTTGTGGCCACCTCAGACCATACTGTGGTTACCTGAGAACCCAAGCCAAAACCATACCTCTGGAGATTTACAGTCTACCCATGCATACCTGGTCTGTAATAAAAAAAAAAAAAATACTAGCTTTATATTTATGCCTTTCTTTCTGCAGTTCAACTACTCATGGTGGCAGCCTTCAAGAGTAAGAAAGGAATTTTAACACATTTCACCACTCGGTTTTCTGCTTTCTGTCGTGCTATGTCTCACTCTATGCTCAGTATACATATGGTGGCCATCTGGCCTGGCAGAACAGTCATGGAGCCTAGCGTGGGGCAGCACTACTGTGATCCATGTACAGTAACAACATGATTAACCCTTTGTAGCCAAAAAGGGTGTTTATGTCACGCCTGTATGATTTGTTTTTTTATTGTCTCCCCTTCTGCTTTCTTTTTCTCACTCCACTATTTAAATAATAGGTCAGATCACCTTGTACGTTTGTGTTGCTTAAAGGACCTTTTTTATCTAAAACGAAGCATCACTCTGCTTTCTCTGTACCTTATCTGCATGTAAAAAACTGAAGCCAGCATTCCTGCAGAGCTAAAGTATGTTTAGAGAAGTGCACTTCCCTGTGCGTCCCTCTAAAATAGATTTTAAATGCAGGGTAGGAGCCACATCGAGGTCAGCATTCCTGCCCCACTGCTCTAGTCAACCCTGAGAAGAGTCAGCAGATCCATACTACTACTACTACTACCACTGCTACTCCTTCAACTACTTCTAATCAAATCGACAAACATTGCATTTTTTTTTTTTTAATTCCTATGCAGTTTCACAGT